>NQII01008598.1:42188-54165 GCA_002778355.1 Clitarchus hookeri | reverse complement strand
TGAAAGGGCTGCAACAACGGCGCGCTGTCAGCCGCTAATGAGCAGCATGAAGAGTCGGCAATGAGCCCCGGAGCGCGCGCTGTGGCCGACAACGCCGTTTCCACTCACCGCCGCAGCGCGCCGCCACTTGACACTCCCGCACTAACTGTTAATCTCAGTTCATAATCATTTTCGTTTGCAAAGTGAATTATTTGCATATACGTATTTTTTAAAGAAGTAAAATAAAATTAAAACTTATTATTTTCATTTATAAATGCTTTTCTCATATAAATACATTATGTTACTTATTGTACTTCTGTTATTCTTTAATTCTATTGGCCGAAGGCTTTACCTCCACAGCACAAAATAAAATATCACAATTTCCTACACGTCAAGAACGTACGCACACGATAACCATAAATCGTTTTACAAACATACGTTCTTCCATTCCGATACGTACACATTCATTACGTACACTTTTTTTCACCGTAAACTGGCCTTAAGAGTCACACATATGCGAGGGGAGTCTTTTACACACCTCACTAATGACTGATATATCAACTGTACTTGCCAATATATTATGCCTATTTATGGCATACTTTTAAAAATTTTTTAACATGACATGAATATCATAAGAAAAAATACTACGCGAAAAATTAATTTACGTAATATATGAAGAGCACAGAAGATAAAACAATGAACGTCAAAATATGCGAAAAATGCAAAAATGCTGCCATTTTTTAGGAACGGGCAAAGGTTGATGTTCTTATGCTAAACGTAGTGAAATCACCGGGCATCTGTCCAGAAATGATATTAGAAATTTTTGTGTACAAGAAAAAAAAACAATAGCTGTCATTGTGATTTATTCCCATTTATTTATAACTTAAAAAAATTACACTCACGGTTCTTAGTTTGTATCCTTCAAATATTGATTATGTTAACACAACAACATCAATTGTTCTTACCACTGCAGTGACCAATTAGATTTGCTGCACTTTACAAACATGTTTTGTACATTCCTGTCATATTTTGTTGTAAAGCGGGTGAGACAATTCCCGAAGTTAAAAATTGATGTATATGAAGCATCCTTGTCTTTTTCCATAATCACGTATCCACATATAATGAAAATGCATGTGCGTTTATACATGTGCATCTAGCACATAGGTGTCGTGCGTGTGTGCATACCTGTGAGCAAGATCATGCATGCGTTCAGCCGCATGCCTGTGAGAAATATTGTGCACATGCCCCCTTTCGTTCACACCTACTGCGGTAGACGCATGCGTCACTTCCAGTCGAGATGTCGACTGTGAATGGTGTAGCCACTGCAGCTGCCACTGGGATTATTTTGCTACGACGTAGAAGGAAAAAGTGCAAGTGCTGGGTTAGTAAATATCTTGCAAGCAGAAAGTTAAGCGTGGGTGTAGTGGACTAGATACGGCTAGCAAGCAGTGAACTTTTAAAAAAACTTTACGCGCATGTCTCCAACGGACTTCGAAACACTGTTGCATCTGGTTGCGTCATCTATTGCTAAATCTTACACCAAATGCAGAGAAGCAATAACTGAGGCCAAAACATTACCTTTGACATTGCGGTTTCTTGCCACCAGTGACAGCTGTGCCATCCTAATGTACCAGCTTAAGGTACCTATAGCTTCTAATTGCAATATCATACGAGAAGTCTATGAAGATGTTGTGAAAGCTTTGGAACACTATGTTAAGGTAAGTTTGTAAGTAGAAGCCTTGAAATTGTACCAAATTCATTGAAAATAAATGTTTTATGTTAATTTCTTACACGTACGTAACGTTTGGGAAACTGTAATAAAATTAAATTTATACAACTCTTTCAAAAAATTATGAAAATAAATTATTTAACTTTAATTAGTTAGAACCTTTAGGACTGAGTAAAATTTTCTTTAATAATTAAGTTTAATTCCGGTCACTAACATTAGCAACATTATTAATATTAAAGTAGACAATATCGTGCTTCTGATACATAACAAAGTCTTACAGTGAAATGTAATTACTTCCTGATGTGACGTCAGATAAAATGTCCAGGTTTAGTACCACCGTCCAATGGTTTTGGTTTACTGAAATTGGGGTTTGGAGGAGTACATGTCCCGGTATTGCAAGATGGAAAACGTGAATGTGACTCCGAAGAACACGAGTATGTGCTGGATGGGGAATTATAAGTTGCAGATAAGTGTGGGGCAGATGGCAGAATTTAGTTTTCTGATGACATTTCTAGATCAAAAAAGGGCATGTTGAATGTGCATTTGCGATAGTTATTGTAAGCGCTTGGTGCCAATGTTTCTCATTTTATCTGTGACGTATTCCCTAAAAGATGAAATATGATCAGGNATATTCAATAAATCCAGCTACGTTGTTATTTTAAATGCTCTTTTTTTTATTTTTACAGATTGTTCTGCCATGTTATTTTACTGGTGTTGTTAAAAGTTTTATGCTAAAAATATGCCGTAGCTGAATAACAACCAAATGCAAATACAAAAACAATTAAAGAAACGTTCATGTTCATAAAGTATTATGTATTGCCTGACAAGCGAGGAAAAATTTTTCACATTCTGATCTGAAATAGCAACTGAGGCTGTTAATAAGGGGAAAAAAGGGGATTTACTAGATATGATAATTAAGATTATAATATTTCCAAAAAAANAACTGAGGCTGTTAATAAGGGGAAAAAAGGGGATTTACTAGATATGATAATTAAGATTATAATATTTCCAAAAAAACCGTGTGGAATTTGGTACGTATTGTCCGTTTCTTTAGNTTTATGCTAAAAATATGCCGTAGCTGAATAACAACCAAATGCAAATACAAAAACAATTAAAGAAACGTTCATGTTCATAAAGTATTATGTATTGCCTGACAAGCGAGGAAAAATTTTTCACATTCTGATCTGAAATAGCAACTGAGGCTGTTAATAAGGGGAAAAAAGGGGATTTACTAGATATGATAATTAAGATTATAATATTTCCAAAAAAAAACCGTGTGGAATTTGGTACGTATTGTCCGTTTCTTTAGAAACAAGAAAGTTGAATAAACAGAATGTGATATGGTAATATAAAATTCATTGGCTATACTTTTCTGGGCCAACTGGCGCTTCGTTGCAGAGTATTGTGGTGTTAATTTACAAATGTACCACTTCCTTGCTTGGTTGAAATGTTAACGTGTGATTGGTATTCCGCAGCTGACGTAATGTTGTGCTTCATAATTTGTTTGTGTTGCCTTGTATTTCAATGATCCTTAAACCTGAAGTTGTGTTTATGGAGTTCGTTAAGGCACCCGCCTACTCGGCTCGTGAACTGCATTGCAGCGTGTTAGGAAAACACTTTGTATTCGAAATTACTTAACGTTTGTCCACCATAGAAAGCCACGAAAAGATCACACATCTTAGACAATGTCTAAACGGTGGTTTCAAAATGTGACTTTAATTAGCAATATCATTTTGAAGCTCCTCAAAATGGCAAAAACAAAAACAGCATTTTCAACTGACTCTATCTGAAAAACAACCAACCGGATCCACGGGAAGTTAAGATAGAAAACTGCATTAGACTTAATTATAGACTTACCATAAATAAAATTATCGTGTCACCACTGAAATCCTCATTTATCTCTAGGTGGACGGGCGCCTTGATTCTCGTATTTCCTATCATACCTACACTGATCCTACCACTTGACACCGTGCTCGTTGGTTATTGACATTCGTAAAATAATACATTGAAACATATAACAGAGTTAAGTAGTTGGGGCAATTTCGTTTCACAATTACTAAGCTGGGCATATTACAACATCTTAATTTTTTTTTCTTTTCAGATTCCCAGTACCAAAAACGAATTGTTGGATATTATAAGAGATTTTGAAATACGGTGGAATTTTCCGCATTGTTTGGGGGCTTCAAATGGAAAACAAGTTGTTCTGCAATGCCACTCCAACAGTGGAAGCAGCTACTTCAATTACAAGCAGACGTTCAACTTTGTGTTCTTCGCCCTTGTTGATGCGAACTATCTATTCAGATATGTGAATATCGGAAAGCCAGGTCGGTTGTCAGATAGTGGGGTGTTCCTACAAACCTCGCTTTACATTTCTCTAGAGAATGCAAAACTAAACATTCCTGATCCAGAACCTCTTTCGGAGAACAGTCTGCCTACACCATATGTAAATGTTGCAGATGATGCTTTTCGCTTGACATCATGCATAATGAAACCCTACCTTCGTGAGCTAGCTACAGGATCTCCAAAACCACTATACAATTACAGATTGTTAAGGGCAAATCGTCTGGTTGAAAACGCAGAATCGCCACTCATTTGGCACGTGACGTGTCAGTGGTACAAGGAAGTTGGGGATGCTGGGGGAAAGAGGGTTTTCACAGCCGACTATCCCCATCAGTGCCACATCGCTGCACAGAACAGGAACCGCACGGGCAATCTGACCACTGGCCCTGCAAGTGTCTACACGAAGAATAAAAAATATGTTGTTGAAGGCAGCTTTACGTTCTCGTGTTCCTCTGCCAAGTTTACCCCTGACACCAATGTTCATCTTCGTGAACGTCTCCAGTGGTGACGAAAGAGTATTTATCGCAGAAGCGAATACAGAGTAGTGGTGTTCCGTCATGAGAGTCGTTTCTGCCATGGACAAAGCGATGGCCGTGTTTGCATTAGTACACGTGCAGGTTAACGGAACAATACATCGTGCATTCCCACTCGCTACACCTGGTATTATGGTATGGATGGCCATAAGCTATATTCTGATCGCCTTTGGTATTCATTCAGGGTAGCAAGATGAGTGGTTCGTGCATCCTGAGGTAGACAATCCTGTCCTCCAAACATATCTCTTCACACTGCAGGAACCAATCTAACGCGTGTATTTCTGTAGCTAAGGCAACAAAGCGTGATCTATGTGGGGTACTCATGCTAAACTTGCCTGCTACATATCCAGACCTTAGCCCCATCGAGCATGTGCGGGACATGGTGGCACGGTGTCTGACATCTAGCCCAGCTCCGGCAGCCTCCATCTCCCAGCTAAGCCAAGAAGTACAGCGAGTGTAGGATACAATATCCCAGAAAGACATTTGGCATGTGTACGACGATTACAAGCCAGAATTGCTGCATATAGGCCATTCGGGACTGCTGTATGTCTTGCATTTAATGTTATGGATGTCATATGGACATAATGTATGATTAGTCCTACATACCAAATTTAGGGCATATACATGCATTCCTAAGGGCTATTCTTAAATATATATCCACTTGTGTAGTTTGCAATATATCGAAATGATTATTTGGAGAAAACGTTAGCAGCCGCCAGTTTTTTGGAAAACTGCATATAAGCGCGTCACGTAACTCCTGAGTTTTGGAATATGAATATACCTATGTATCATTCAAATTAGCCTTCGCCTACAGCAACACATCTAAAATAATATCATCACATCAAAAGATACACCGGGCTGTCAATCCCATGCCTGAAGAGATGAGGCTCCTGTGAAGCATGGAAGTCTTGGAAGGCACTTTGTAGACTACGTATGTATGCCAGCTGCTGTTTCGCCATCGTGTGCCACACACATTTTTAGTTCACGTCACTCTTATCCGCTGTTTGTTATAAGAGCAATACATAGTTAATATGGAGTGAGTGAGCTGTTTATATCACTTCCTTCAGAGGGTCTTTAAGTGGTATTAAAATGTTTTGGATGGCTTTAATAAAGACTACATGTTACAAACATTATATGTTCAAGAGATAGTAGACACTAATTAGTTCTTATTTCAAAGAAAACAGTCTTATATATAAAAGAGTGTCGAATCTCCCTTTGCTGTAATTACGGCATTAGCCCTTTTGGGTATATCTCTATTAATTTGTGGAGCACAGCTATTTGTTTCCATTCTTCCTGTAGCACGGCGTATTGATGACTTTTGCCTTGGATCGATTTGGGTCTGGTAACATAAGATGCTCCAACTCACCACAAAAATCTAATATTGAGTTCAAGTCTGGTCTTCGATCGTACTGGTTAAAGATTAAGTCTTAATTGTCTTCAAACTACGTCGCAACTGAACTTATCTTTACGAATAGGAGACTCATCATTCTGATACAAGAAATAGGCTATTCTCCGCGTTTGCCAAACTGTAAGAAGCATGTTCTTGTCCAAGATAATGCACGTCAGATTTCGTCGATCCAACAACTCACGCCGAATTAGTCCAAACCCAGAACCATACCAAAGGTCCCCAGCCCTGGACACTAACACCACCAAATTTCACTGACACAGCACATAAAGGTGAATACGTCCACACATGTCCATCTGAGTACCAAATCACTTTCCGCATGTCAAGACCTACTTCTGCTGCTCCACAGTTCAATGTCGTTGTTGCTTACATCACTTATAACAACGGTGGGGTTTAGCGCGTGTGATAATCAACTTCCTTGCAATGGTACTACCATGAGATTAAGTACTATTACCTCCCCAGTGAAAATTGTATCATTGGTATCTGCAACTGAGCTTCGACGGAAGTACTAAGCAATCGCTGACATTGCTCTCTTGCATTCTGTTCGCATAACAAGATTGATAGTGACGTCTTTGACAGTAGACCGAAGAACTTTTGACTGCAAAGAATGAAGTAAATCTCTCTGATGGAAAGCACTAAATTATAGGCCCCTTTACAATAATACCTCTTTCTAACAAATAAAAATCTGGCTCATTACAACAGCAAACAAATTAAGGGCGTTCACACTTTAGTGCATTCGCATTTAAAGTGTTAATATAAGCAATTTTGTTGGAAACAAAACGATGGCCTGTGACTTTTATCTTCATAATAATTTTATATTGGTGTTTTTTTTTACAAGTGTTATAACTGAACTATAATATCCATACCAGTGGAATATCGTAGCTGTCAAAATATATCAGGAATCACATGGATGTGTGTATTTATACGAAGATTAAATGTTTTTTTTACGTATGGTTATAATGTTAATTAAAAATCTGAAACTATTTTCTTTATTTTCAGTTATAAATATTTATATTGTGTTTCGAAGACGTGTTGCCAAAACTCATAATTTGACATTCATTTTAAAATTTTCCTGCAAAAATCATTCAAATTTGAGGCAAACTTACACAGACGTGGTCACTGTTAATTTTCAGAAATTAATATAAAATCATATCATATCACGTATCATGTTAGTAAAAATTTAATGTTGCATATAAATACGTATATAATAAATTTTTCTGTCGTTTTTTCGTCATAACAAAAAACTCAGTATGGTAATTTAAGGTGAAAGTAATTTTTTATTACATACAATCCCATGTTCTTTAACTATACTTAGAAGATTTAAATGTATTAGATGGCTAAGAATAGTAATGGAAAATTCGGTAAGTAGTAATTTGTTAAAATTTTAAACAATTGTATTTTTGCAAAGTTTTAAAGGGATAATTTATGTATAATTTGAAACCATTATAGACTTTTCGCCAGAATTTTAAATGTATATCGAAATTTTTATATTTACGATGTAAAATGCCATAGCGCAATTACCACGAGTGTACAAATTAAAAAAAACTGTGCAATTAAAAAATCCACGAATTCTTGCAAATTATTTAAATGTGTGTTTGCACCCATTGTAACATGCGAAATGCTACGCAACGCTGTAGTTAGTAAAATAATATCATCTTGTCCAATACGACCACATATATGAAAAGTTTATTCAAAACTTAAACTTTTAATATAAATTTCAATGCGTAACTCTCAGTGTTTGTGCGCCACGTGCTGACTTCTTGTTGTGACCCAACTCCTTGACTTCGAAGTCACACACAGTCATTTAATACTCACATTTTACTAACACAAGTGCAGTCGAAATGTTCCTTGTCATTCATCGACATGATTCCAACTGTTTGTCGCTCACGCATGCAGTTCCACTTCCCCACAGTCCAGACCGTCAGTTGCACACTCTACTCTTCCGATATTCACAGACTACACTTGCTGGTTACTGCTTCCTCACCCGTCGCTACGATGGTGGCGCGCACCTGGCGCCAACGATTCCAAACTGCCAACACTGAGGCACGTCGCGGCCCAATAAGTACTTCGCACCTCGCGTCACGTCGAGTGGGAGGAGGTGTTACTAACAGAAAATTCCCGTAGCAAATACCCAAGACATTCAGCCTTCCAAGAATGGGAGCGGCATCAGATCCGATGGCCTATTCGTGGCACGAGTTCGTGTAACGCGGAAGTACTTCTGTAATCTCTGTCTACCCGTCTCAATTTACCGGTGCTATCAAAGCACGCACGAAGTGGAAAAGAGGACTAAGGCGAGCGCCCCCATGTAACAGTAAGTATGTCTCTACTGATGCAAAATTTGTATTTGTTAATTGTTTTCTTGAGCGCAGAACAATGGAAAAATTACGTACATTTCTGAACATCTTCTCATTAAACGGTAACTTGAATGATACCTTGAGGTATCAGAAAAAAGAGGTGTCCTAGTTTAACCGGTGCCATGAACACTTGGAACTGAAGCATACTTCCCGAAGGGAAGGTGCCTGCACGTGGTTATCTGTGTTCCCCCTTTAAACTTTTGAACCCGTGAACCTAATCTTACCAAACTCGTTACACGCACAGAAAGAACATCCGACTTTTATAGTTTTGATAAAGCAGGTTGCATACTTTCCAAATGGGTGGAATTTTGAAATTTAGGACGATGTGTTATTTTTTGGGAAACATTTCAGCGATTCTAGTCAAATTTGGTAAACCAACACTACAAATTGTAAGGATTTAACTTAGAAACAGACGATGTTAATAGCCCGCCATTTTGAAAGACAGCAAAACATATAAAAAAAATTTATATATATTCACTATCGAGACTATTCAATCGATTCCTGCCAAGTTTGGCATTTAAGTAATATTATTGTAGACCATGTAAATATGTGTAATTATAATAAATAAATCAGGTAATAATTTTTAAATTGTGGCAATATAATTATTTTAGGTTGATTTGCTATTTCTAACAACATTGAACCAATTTCGACCCAACTTGGTATGTTGCAAGTATTTATTACAAGCATCAAATATGTCGATACATAGCTTTGTTTGTCCGTCATATTGTAGGAAAAATTTAATGTAATATCTTGGGAAACAATTGACCGATGCCTATAAAATTTGGGAATCAAGTAGTAACACGGTAAGTTACGAAAACTGGCATGTTTTTAGTGGGTCAGAGACATATTTTCAAAACGGCTCTTATAAGCATTTTATATTAGTATCATATATCTACAAAACCTTGTAACCAATTAAAAAATAACTGTGTATGTTGGCAGTATCTAGTAAAACAATAATTTTTGTCGACACAGAGTGCCTCATTCATTAGCTATTTTGTACGATAATACTACATGAACAAGTAAAGTTTTGCCTATGTCAAGTAACAATCAGCAAATTCCTACGTTCAGCCATGCCAACTGGCAAGATGGTGGCTATATAAATATAAGAATTAAATTAATATTTGATCTATGTATGCTATATAAGAAATCATTTAACCAATTTCAACTCAACTTTGTATGCTGGCAGTTTCTATTGGAACAGTCAAATTTGTCTATTTAGAACCTCTTTATCTGCCATTTCGTAAAATTGTACCACATTACTCTATGTAAATACTTAGGCTATATTTTAAGATTGCCAGACACTTATTCTCAAAAAAGTTGGCTTGTGAACATTTTATTGTAGAGTGCTATATCTACGAAACCATGAAGCTAACTTTAATTTAACTTTGTAGGCTGGCAGTATCTATGCAAGCATCTGATAATATATTACATAAACTCCATTGTCTGCCGTTTCTGAAAAGAGTACCTTGTAAAATATTAAGCTTTTTGCTATACGGAAAACAATTAACTGATAGACACCAAATTAAGGCGTCAAATTATACTTCTATTATCCATCTATATTTATACGACTTATTGAGGTAGGCTTATATTTTCAAAATAACATTAAAGTAATATGTTAAGATAGCATGCTATAAGTCCCAAACAATTTCAACCGAACGTAATATGCTAGCAGTGACTATGCTATGACGAACATCGAATATGTCAATACGTAACCTTTTATCCGCCATTAAGTAAGATAGCACTACAGTAGAAATGGATATTATAAACTATATGTCGGCGACCAACTATCCGATTCTCACCTAATTTTTCACACAAGTAGTGCTGCTATGTAACCTTACACATTTTAAATGTGTCTGATATTATCTACAATATGACTGCAATATAAATAATTTAGGTAAGTCGTTTATAAGTATTAAGAAATGTAACGAAATTCAAATAAAATTTGTAGGTTGACAAGTTTCCTTTGACACATTAAGTATTCTTATAGAGAGCCTGTTATGTCGGTCTTTTTGTTTGTTAGGGCGAGGTTAGATATTGTAACTTTTTTGCCATATCTCAGGAAGAAATCAGCTAATTACCACGACATTTTTCTCACAAGTAGTGCTTCAGTATAGTTTGTAAACGTATACGTTGTAATTGGGTCTGTTTATTTCAAAATGGCTGCAAAATAAGTTATTTAGATAAGTTTATCGTAGGTATAAAACAATTTTACCAAATTCAACCAAACTTTATATGGAGTCAGTATCCATTAGAACAGGCCCGTCCAACATACGGCCCCCGGGCCACCATCCGGCCCGCGTAGGCCCTACATCCGGCCCGCGAGCTAGTTAAAATTTTTAAAGTCATAGCATAGATAGATGATGACATATAATAGACAAATATTGCGCAAACAATCTTTTAAAAGTCTCTTAGATAATATGTTTATTTTATCGACTACGAATAATATTCACATGTTTGTAGGCAAGTAAATAATGTTTACCTACGATTTATAAACAATAACACGAACTGCGCTTCGTAGGTATCAAATCCGCGCGTGCACTGAGACGCGCCCCACCCTCTCACCTCACCTTCGCGCTCGTAGCACCGCCGCCGTGTCGCTCGCTCAAAGTCACTTGGCCGGCAAAGTTTGTCACGACGCGAGTAATTACTTATTTGGTTTGTTTTGTTCGATCGCGATTGTGTTTCATTTGTAAATTAATAGTGAATGAAGTTTCTTGTAGTGAAAAGTGGTGAATAAACGTAGGTACTTAATTTAAATCTTAACAAATAGATGAAGTATATTTATTTAACTACGGTTAACGATTGTCTTTTGTTATCCATACCTACATTGTTTGAGTAAATTTTGAGATACATATTTACTTAAGTAGGTGCATAATTTTGTGTTGTCTTATGGTTGTTTCAGATCAGGATGTCAACAGAGAAAAAGCGTAAAGTTGACACAGAATGTCGAATATTTAAAAACAGTTGGACTGAAGACTTTTTTGTCACAGAACATAATGAAAACATACTGTGTCTTATATGTAATCACAAAATAGCAGTTTGCAAGGAATACAATGTTAGGCGGCATTATTCTACAAAACACGCTTCTAAATACGATACGTACAAAGGTCAAATTCGAGTCGATAGTGTAAATTCGTTGAAGCTAAATATGATCGGTCAACAGGCGTTGTTCAAAAAACCAAAAGAAAACTCCGAGACAGTTACAAAAATTAGTTTCATGATAGCAGAAGCTATTGCCAAACGAAGTAAACACCTATCTGACGGAGAATTTGTCAAGGAGTGTTTGGAGATATTTACATCGGTAGCGTGTCCGGAGCAGAAAGCAGTAGCTAAAAATATAAGCTTGTCACATCAAACCATAGCAAGAAGAATTAATGACATGGCCATAGATATTGAATCATTTTTAAAAACACAATTGAAGAAATGCGTTTTTTACAGTTTCGCTCTCGACGAAAGTACTGATATGTCGGATACGGCGCAGTTGGCAGTTTTCGTGAGAGGAGTGACAGAAGACTATACCGTGGTCGAGGAATTACTTGATTTGCGTCCAATGAAAGATACAACGACAGGAAAAGATATCTACGAAGAAGTAAAGAGTTGCATAGAAAAATATGAACTTCAAATCGAAAACCTTTGC
>NQII01008598.1:0-41446 GCA_002778355.1 Clitarchus hookeri | reverse complement strand
AGACATCCATCTTACAGGCATTCTGCGCATAGCCACATCTAAAATATCAGCTGACATAGATGCCCTGAGTAAACAAAAAAAATGTCAGGTATCTCATTAGATTGATTTTGATTTATTTAAGTGTAAGCATTGTAAAACTAAGGTTTTCTTTTTAATAAATCATCCATTTTGCAAAATATAAAAAATTCCGTTTTATTTACATTTATTAATATTTTAAAGCTCACTTTGCTATTGGGTATTTATTTTGGCCCACTATGGTTACAAACATGCTTGACCTGGCCCGCCGCAAAATTATGTTGGACACCCATGCATTAGAAGAACCAGATGTGCTTACACACAGCCATTTTTATTAATTGTTTTACGATAGCACCAAATAATAAAATAAAGATTGTATGCCATATCTCTGAACTATGACTATATATTTTGGGAACTATGAGTCAACCTACACAAAATTCTGCTCTCAATTAGTGCTATGGTAGGCCATGTAAACTTACATGATTTAAGATACTGACAGATTTATTTTCAATACGATATTCCTCTAAATATTTCAGGTTGGTTAATACAATAAACTAAAACATTAAACTGATTGCAACAGATGTTGATGATCTGAATCCTACTCCTTATGCAGTTGGTTCCACTCCAGCTTTTGGTACGAAGCATTCTGGGTTTGAGTCCCGCGTAAGGTTCGTGTTTATTTGGAATATTCTAAATATTACTGCATTTTTTCTGGTTCCATCTCTAATGATAACGCTTTGAACGAAATGGCAAGAACCATTTACCCTAGCACCTTTTAAGAACTTCGTTATAAATTAATTTCATGCATGTAGAGGAAATTATGTTTATTATTTAAATTGGTAATTTCTTATTAGTTACTCCTTCTATAGTTGGTAGTTAGAGCAGCGATGATGTATCTCATAGACAGTTTGTCGTTCTGTAGAATACTCTTTTCAGAAAATATTCCGTCTCATTAACATCAACAACTTAATAGTATATTTTGTGTCTGTATTTACAGTGATTGCAAATGTTTCTCAAATTCATCGCAACATACGGACAAAGTAAAATTCAATATAAATACCATACAATTTAAAGACTTCATCGGTTTTATTCATAACTGGCTGTGACCGCGGCTCCGCTCGCGTGGACTACAAAAATTTTGTTTTGGTTTTTTTTTTAAATAAATTTCCTCCCCCGCTCCTTGCTTGCCATGCCTCTCCACGTCCGCGTTTGGTCAACCAACTGGTGAAACATTGCTTTTTCACAAAATGTTTGATATATGTTAAGGTATAGGCGGGAATTGTATGCTGTGTGGGGAAACAACAGCTTGAATTTTACGTATTTATTAATTGAGAAATGAAATGGTAAAAACGCTTATTAGTATCTCTCTGTTAAAGATAGATATATGCTACAGCGGAGTTTTTTTTTTTAGGTCTTTTTATTCTACAAAATTCTTTACTTCATGATATTGTTCTATATTTAACTGTTTAACCAGGGTGTTGCAAGAGAGCGTGCTGGCGGCAAACCTTTATTCAGACTTGATTCACTATTATCGTCATTGCTTATTCCTTATGAAACTTTACGTAACAAAATATATACTTAAGCCTGGCCAGAGAACATAGCTATGAATAAAAAAAACACGTAAATCGGATAGGTGGGTTTTGAGTGATAAGCGCACTAAGAAACAGACAGACAGAGATACGTTGAGTTTTATAATATGTATAGACAAGGTAGATTTTGTTCCACTAATAAACGTAATCACGGATAATAGAATTTGAAAGGAACACTTTGATGAAGTGACAAGAACTCTTTAGCTGGAGAGCTCAAGTCCACCATTGTCGAAAATTATCCTCTGTACGTATCGCTTCGAAGTTGTAAGCAAATAACATTGTTGGTGCGACTTTTGTGCTGGTCACGTTATTTAATAATAAGGAAATGAAGAATCAATCACAGCAACAGTTGCTTACTTTGAAATTTAAGGAGACTAAGATCCCTATCAAATAATGTAGTGGTTTCCCTTCAGTTCGAATTTGCATATTTTTCGGGACTTCTATACCGTACTTCTACAATTTACAATAATATAACACAGATTCGTAATACTATAGGAATAATCGAAAATTGAGAGATAACTTTTAATTATACTTAATACATCAATAAATTTCTATTAAATTGAATTTAGAATAATTATTTTTCATACAACTCTCGTATAGAGGCAACGAAAAATTGAGATAATAGAAGCGAAAATCAATAAAATTGGCTATCGGAGCATATGCGCAGGTAGAATATAATATGAATAGTGTAAACAGAGTGATGAAAGCAATGATAGAACATTCACCCATAGAGAAGAGCTATACACCATGTCGCAGTAATCTCTGGAGCAGCCGAATTGAGTCTAACACAGTACACAGAAATAAATTTCTGCTTGTTATCTTGCCACTGGAAACAATGAGGATATCAATTCTACAAATAAAATATTTTCCTTAAACTTTTTGTTAATTTTTCAATATTACGACATAAGTTATTGAAATGATTTGCACTTAAATGAAATGAAAATTTACTTATTTCTATACAACGATACATTATGTAAAAAATATGGTAATTTTAATATCGTGGGCGTCATATACAATTTAAGGATCTCCGCTAACAGGGTGGGAAGGGAGGAGTTAAGAAATTATATGTGGCATCCTTTGTAATGTCACAAAGCTGATGTTATTCATATCAAGAATATTATAATAAAATAATTTATAAAAAATTTTTATAAGTGACTCGAAGGTATTGACATCATTGTTAATGTGCGTAGCGAAGGTTACAAAACAAAAATTCAGGAATCACCTAAGATTGAAAGTAGTTTAGAAAAGCATTTATTCAATAATAAGAACAATGAAAACTAGTTCCCTATCGGAATATATTTTTAATGTATCCTGTAATTTTCTTTTCGGAGAAAATTATTTCGTCTCTAAAATTAGTTTATTTAAAATTATTTCGTGTTATAAAATATTGTAACTATTATTCTGATTTGTGGTTATGCAATAATTTTAGTATATACATTTTACTGTTTTGGTGTGATTTTGCATTTAACGTCGGGATTCGAAATAGTGTTTGCCATAAAGTTAGTCAACACTATTATTACCACATGTACGAGTAATTTAACAAATGTGTTGTCGGTAGATCGATTGCGGCGAAAAATGTGAGGTCTTGTCACTTCAATATATTTTAATAAAATAAACCCTTTTAAAATATTCAGTAATCATCAAGATTGTTAAGGTTTTACATAACTACGCATATATATTGTGAATTTGTAAAACAATTCTATATAGCCGTAGAAAGTTAGGCACGAGCCAGTTGAACAGAAATACGATTTTAGGTTTTCAGCGCAGATAGCACGATCGAAAAAAACAGAGAGCCAAGTTATCAGTAGTAATCCAGCCTACACATATTGAGTATGCAATTTAAATAAGGGTTAGGTTCGATATCCACTCCCTCTTTCTGTTCTGAACTACAGGCTAAAACTTTACGCTTAGCTGAGCCATGTGTGTCTGCTGCTTCCTCCTCTGTTCGGTTAGTACCCACCACGTCCAGCCTTTCTTATTTCCGCGCCTGCGCAGAAAGCTGTATCTTTGTTGTTCGTGAGAGCTGAATAAAGCTGCACACAACTAACGAGAGCATGGATGACCTGCCTGATTTTCGGTACTAAATCGCTCCTCGCCATTCCGAGCGGTGTTGAAAACTTTCATATTTACGTTGTGTGTAAGATTAGCTATTTCATGTTGATCCGTTGGCCAGCTCGAATATGTAATTAACGTTGAAGTTTAATGTCAGTGTCGTGTTCATGTAATTATGATGGTCTTATTGGACCTTGTCAATTGCCGACCATAATTCCAAATAAAAATCTGGCGCACACATACATCACAGCACGACAAAGGACGAAAAAACCTTTTACAACACCACAGATAGATAATTAGAAAAAGCTGTTTCCTTCTCATTGAAAATTTAATATCTATTTAACTAAAAAGACCAGAAAAATATACGAAAAGCTTAAAAACAAAAAAAATCAACACTACGAACAACACAGTAACTACAAAAATAACCAGAGAAAATAATAAATAAACCAACAGAGAAGACACATGGCGATGAAAATAATAGTTAAACCAAAAGAGAAGACACATAGCTGTGAAAATAACACAAAAAATTACATTATTTGACAAAGAATACTTTTACTGTCTTGTGTTTAATATTTATTTTTGTCCTATTTTTGTATGTTTTGAGTTATTGGTTAGCTGTGTCCACTAATATTGTTTTCCCACTGTTTTGTTCACTTGTGTGGCGTTTTCGCTTTCGGCATAGTGTTGTATTTTCTTTTGGTTTGTTCTCGTTTTCTCTCCTGTTCTGTAGTAATAAGCTGTTTGTTCATTTTTTTTTTTCGTTTTAATTATATACATATTTATATCTCATTGACAAGGAAACAACTTTTCCTAATTATCTGTCTGTGGTTTTATAAAACGTTTTTCGTCTTTTGTCTTGCTGAGTTGTATGTGTGTGTGTGTGTGTGAGATTTTTTATTTAGTCTCATGGTCTGTAATGGACACAGTCCAATCAAACCATCATAATAACACGTAATTGGCGTTTGAAAAATGTCATTGCAACTAAGAGTATTCTCATAGTACTTCCTCAAAGTTGTACGAGGTTGTAAAAGTTTCCTGTTTTTAATTTTAATTTGAAAGTGAATAGCATAATAAATTTAACCGAACAATTGTTCACAAACGAAAAACATTTCTAAGAAACTTCTGATACGTTAACAACTGAAGTGGAAAAGATTTAAGAGTGCATGGGTATCATATTGTTATTTTCATTAGAGATTTTTCTTTTTTTAATTAATTTATCCGATTGCAAAAGAAATGTACAGAAAATTTATTTCAGATCTTCAGGAATTTTTAAGTCGGTACGCCTAATGTATGAGACATATAAAAAAATTTTATTTTCCATAAAGGCCTCAATTATATTTTTTTTGCTCCATTTTGAAAAAACTGATGTTCCTTCTTTGCTCGGAGGGTATTCAATGAGTGCACTTGAAGCAATTACGTGTCTTTGTTTCTTCATGATATTTTGATCAGATACATTTATTAAGATGTTCAGGTTAGCTTTTCCACTTTTGGAATGAAACACGCTGTTGGTTTCCGAAGATCTCTTATTCAGATTAAAGAAAAATTACTAAACACACATAATAATTGTGGTTGTTGATATTACCTAGCCGTTGAGCTAGTATGCAATTTTGTGTCCTGTGCTAATTTCTGATACAGTACACCGTGAAATGAAAATAAACATCGCGTTTCTCTTTGTTTTACTTTTCGTACAACAGTGATGATCACGCCGTAGATACCGGGGTGTAATCTGAAACTACGAAATATGTCAAAGTGTGTTTCAACGGAGCTATATCTCATATCCCACACTGTTAAATTAATTATTTTACCTTCCTTAAATGTTTTATCTTCTTTATTCTAGATACAAATTGGTATCAATATGTGAACACTTTGAAAAAAAATATCGCCCGTCTCTTTGCTTTATTACCCAAGAGAGCCACTTATTTTCTTTTTCTTGCATTTTGTAAATCAAAGATTCTGCTATTTAAAGGCTGTTAAGAATTAAAAAAATTTAAGCGCCAGTTTCGCGAATCTCTGTGCAAGATAAAGCCATTTTAATATTTTTTTTATAATCACCTACGACTATGGTGGTTATCTTTTCATCTCTAAAGTTAATATAATTGGAGTGTAGACCTTAGGAACAAACGCTTCACGAAAATACTTAATGTTTTCACTCTACAGCTGAATATTTTAAATATACAAATGGCATATTCTACGAATTTAAATCATTTCAACGTATTTATCGACGAAATGTCTACAGCAATGACGTATGTGAGTTGATTAAACGAGATTTACGTCCTACTAGAAATCTACATTTATTGGTAGCCATTAATCTTGATTATTCTGCCATACACGCAGAGTATCTAGCGTAATAAATTTCCAAACTATCTTCCTAACCATTTTACAGAGTCGGTTGACACTTATGAGCTTCCCAGTCACTCACTATTTACACGGTGATGCTAAATTTCACACGTGTGCGCAACGGGTAAGCGGACAAAATTGAAACGGTCCTGTGAAAATGTTAAGTCACTAATCCAATATATCCGTTATTGCTCAACTGGCGCGCCGGTACGACGGAGTCTGAGTTCCGGCACTGTCGAGTGTGGTTTGAACGTAGTACTACGTGTTTAGAAATCGACTCTTGTACTCTCCGAAATTTACCAGACTCAAAGACCAAGTAGAATAACCAGATATAGCCAGCAGTCTACTAGTCAAGGCAACCTTCGGCCTTCGAAAAATACTATCAGACAATGCTCGGCGTTTCCCGAGACATGCGCACCCTTCACGAGCTGTTAAGATACATTATGAACGCAAGTATGAGGAAACTGAAGCTCGTATGTGAGAGTGTATTTATTTTACGCATAAATTTACCACTTAGTTCGATTCCAATTCTACGGTAAAAGGCATCTGATTACTCGGACAAGTAAAGAATTTTTTTATATGGCTAGAGGAGCGCGATAGTTGTCTGCGTTGCTTGAGCGCCGGAAATGGTCGGTGTCTCAGATCAGGCGAACGACTGCGTGAATAGAGCTATCGGGGAAACCTTCAAATGCTATCGAAAGTAAGGAAGACCACGGGCTAACTTTTGACAGCACACTTTCAAGGTTCCCTTATTTTACCGCTTGCGGCTGTCGGGGTTGGGGGCAGTTCGCCTTATGCTCAGTTCCGGCTCGAGATTTCGTCGGCCCGCGGCCCAGATGACGTTTAGATTAAACTCCTTGTGGAGGACGTTTGAAAATTCTCCGCAAGGTCTAACCACTGAAAACAGCAGTGAAAAGAAATAAGGAACAAGATAAGAAATTATAAGAGACGCCCCGGAGAGACTATCGCCAGAGAGACGGAAGTACTTTAGCCGTATAGTGTAATACTGTCGAAGAACCGCAGCTGCTTTCACTCGGTACAAAGGCGGTTAAAAGTGGATGAGCAACCAATCACTTCTTAGTGCCACCCTCCCACCAAGACGAGCGGGTTCGATTACCGTCTAGGTCAGCCAGATTTTCGCATACGGTAAAGATAGCGGACGTTGCCGCTCACCGGAGAGTTTTCTCGGGGCACCTCCGTTTCCCTAACTGCTCCATCTTCACCTCATTTCACCCACACAGGATCTCTAGACCTCGCTCTTAGCCGCCATGTTAAATTTTCCGTTCTCATGCCATTTCTTTATTTTTGAATAAGTAACTTCATATCTATTATTACAGTGCACTTACAATTTTACAAATACCTTCAAATGCAGTCGCCCAATTTTATACGCTCGTTTTAAAGTAATTGTGAAACGGCAAGAACCCACTGATAATTTAAAAATGATACTGCATTATTATAGTTATAATTACTTTTCAGAATTTTAAAATTTGTTTGTTCTGCAGCCAGGGAGCTATTAAGAGCACTTTCGAAATAAGTGTTCGTAAACAACTGATATAAAGTGAAAACTAGTAATTCAGTACGGTCCATGAGAGAAAGCCTTAAGTACCGATCAAAACCTGTCAACTCAAATTAACGCCACGTTCCTATATGCAGGACATATCTCTCTACAAAATAATATTTTACCATCTGTTGTAAATGTGATGACGATATGTTCTTTAAGACTTTTATTATAGTGTTACATGCTCGCTGCGCTCCATTGCTTTTCCTGGCCCGTCATGCTCGCGAGAGCGAAGAAATGTGTGGAGGTCAGGCGAGCTGTAAAGCGCGTGGAGATTTACAAAGGGAAGCCGCCGCGTGCCGTCGCGATAAGACTATCACGAACCGTGCGCTCCTGACCTTAGACGGTTTTAATTCCTGAAATTACCTTCAAAGAATTGTCTTTTCATTGCTCTAGCCTCCCTGGGCGAGACTCGGGGTGCGGTTTACATTCTAGATCAGATCACCGAGACTACTTAAGCAGCGATGGGCCTCCGAGCCGACAGTTTAGGGAGTTTGGAGGACTGCGCGACATTAGGCGACAGTCGTGCGAAGACAACAGAGCCAGAAGAGCGTCAAATGGTGGCGAGAGTGACCAGCGGAAGTGAAGTCTGCGAACTGTGAGCTTCGGTACAGTGGAGAGAGAGATAAACGGACGGAACTATTGAACTGGATGCAAGTGTTAGTGACAGACATTAATGATGATGAAAATATATAGATTGATTATGTGTAAATAATGAGTGTGAATTAAGTGACTGTAACCAATATGCGGACAATGATATGGACTTTAATTAAAATTGAGTTAGAATTTAAATATTTCACTCACTGAAAATAACAAAAGTAACTGTGAAAATAGATAATTTTATGTTATAAATATTAGCCCTGTGAACAAATAAAAAATTAAGATTTGGTAATTTAATTTTTTTTTAAACTCCAACCCTTACGATTTTGGATACGCCCTTCTGGCGTTTTGTAACAACATTATATTTACTTAATATTTTTGTTGGATTTGGAAAGGGTTTTTAACGTATCCCAGTTTTATGCATGGAGGTTTATCAGAGGATGGTTTACAAACTAACTTATCACCTAACTTAAACTGACACCCATGCCGTACCTAGGATTCGAATCCTGGACCTCCCGCACCGCAGACCAGCGACGCACCAACAGACTACGCCACTGGAGGACGGCTTTTGTTGGTATTTATACCAGAAGGTCTATCTAGAAACGGTTTACAAGTATATAGCCCTAATTTTGCATTTCAAAGTGGTAGCTCCACGTAAACCTGATATTCGAACCCGGCAGTTTGTGGCATGTAAACGACGCCTGAACAAAATAAGCCACGGGTGTCACCTGTATTATTCGAATTGCCATTTATTTAATTGATGAGACGGGTTTTTTTTACCACAGACCGAGAATGGTGTTTTACTAGTTTATTGTATTAAGCTGCGTTTAACCAACACGTACGATATTTAAGTTTATTATTAATATCCATATTTAGAGAGCAAGCAGGTTAATTCCTTTGTACACACTGAGTTAAAGCCAAGAAATATAACAGTTAAATAGCCTACAAATACTAATAAGCTACGAAGATATAAGAGCTTATACACCAGTGAAATATTAATAAAAGCATATTTGCAAATACTAACTTAAATATTAAGCTTAGGAAATGAAGTGCTTAAATTACAACATAAAACCTAAATGTAATATTATGTGGTAAAAGGCCCTCCTTCCCGCTTGTAAAACCGCCAAAAATCGTTTACTTTGCACATGATTTCTTGCGTGCCACGTATGGAAGATTGCCGTCACTTTTTCACCTTTAATGTTCAATTTTCCTTTTTTAGTATATCCTGCAATGTGCACATGTTTTAAGATTTGTTTCCCGTTTGCTGTGTCTTGCCAGTATTTCAGCATTTATTTATAGTTGTAAGAATTTAGAAAGATATCTAATGCTATGTGACAAATCAAGCCATCGTTACGGTTCCAGGCTTCATATTGTCGGCTACTATTCCCCTTNTTGTTGGCTACTATTCCCCTTCCCCGCCACCATTACCAGCGTGGTCCTGTGGATATTCCCATGTGGAAAACGTGGCGGACGTTGACTTTTACTGACGGGTTTTCTGAGGGTACTCCCATTTATCAGCTCTTGCATTCCACAGCTTCTCCATAATCACCTAGTTTCTCCATTATCTGCTCTCCAGACCTCTCTGTCAAGCGCCGATATAATCATTTGGACTCACCCTCCCCCCGACCATTTTCCAGTTTTTTTATATTGTTGGCTTTATTTAGTAGACCTGGAAAACTAATGAGATGTGATCTCTCCAAGTATTCGTATTTTTCTATTCTTTTTCAAAACCGTTGTTTATAGAAAAAATTGCAAATAAGTTTATTTTAAAATTCATGACAAGAAATCATTTTTGTTTATGTACTCTGCCTACCTAGCTTGCAGACACGGATTTTAGATCGGGGAAGTTCCTCCTTAGTACATTCATTTTAAAGATAACTGATTAAAAAATAATAATTTTAACAACTTTCTCAGAAAATACCGCAGCGTTAATAATTTGAATAAAATTGATCCAATCATATTTTTTTCAAGTAAAATATAAAATTATGTCTTATCCTGGAAAGAATAAAATATGAAAACTGGCAAGATTTCTTAACGTGTTAGAATCCGTTATGAAATATCACGTACAATACTTGATTAACTTTCGTTATCATTGGTTACTAGTAACGTATTGCGATCAGTAAGAATGCTCTCATACCACTTTTGATTGGAGTTGCGGGGTCTGCTAATCACAATGGCGATTTGCGCAGAGGACCGACACGTACAACGACGAAACTGGATTAATTTTTTGGGAAATGTGGAGCGCAGAAACCACCTGAGGATACAGGAAGCTATGAAAGCCGATCGCAGGCCGGTGGGGGAAAATACGTACGAAGTATACGCTCGGGACCAGATGTCTGTGGATCGGGTGACAGGTAGTTTGACCTGGAGCGGAGAGTTGCTACCCCACCCGAGGGACATTCCTGCCTTTTCGGCCGGCTCCGTGGGCGAAAGCGTCAAAGATACGTCGTATGATCACGCAGAGAAATTCTCAGGATGCAGGGACCTCAAAGATTAGAGTGGGTTTGGAACCATAGGAGTAGCGATTCGGTGTTAATGATTTAGTCAGTCCGGGAGCCTGTGTTGGTGTGTTCCGGTCCATCCCGATCAAATGTTTTGTATGGTTATTTTGACTATGCTAAAAAAATTGTAACTTGTTTAGTATTATAAGTTTTTTTGCTCCCATTTTATGCAATAATTTCAGAATGGTAATAAAACCAAATTAAAATCAAATAATAGAACCAAATCCGTGAGATTTATAGAAATATGCATTTTTGGCTTGGCTCCACTCTATGTAACTCAGGTTGGCAGCACAGCCTTGAATCATCATATTTTCACCCCCTCGCCACACGAAGTATCAAAAATAATGAAGGAGAAATGAGGTGAGGATGGAGCAAAGATAGAATTAGAACAGTCGTATAAAATGGATCCATCCTGACTATTCTTAGATTCGTTACCGAAAAATTTCGCTTTCAGCTGGGACATTGGATCGAACTAGAGATCTGAAACATGGAGTGTTAGTTGCTAGCTTTCGAGTAAACTGCAGAGGCTCGTCGGAAGATTGAAGTTTAAATATCAACGTCGTCACTTGTCCCATAACCAGCAGTGAAAGTTGTGCCCCACGAAAATGCGAGAGTTGCATCTGCAGTCCCGTTGTGAACGAGGCTGCCGTAATTGCCTAGCTCGGGTATGCGAGATGATAAAAGCCAGACTAGCATCAGTCGCAGATCAGACAACTATGAAGTAGCGACAAGGCGCATCGGTACCTTTTATGTATGCATACTCAGCTTTGGAGTGGTTACCGATTGCTCTTGAATCTCCTGCTGAAGTGTGTGTGATCAGATGTGTATTTACACTTCTTCTGCTAAGGGGCTACATGGATTTTGCCGGCCTTTTCCTTCCAGTCACCACAGACATTCACAGCACTAGTGAACGCAGGCAGTGCGGCTGCGTTCACTAGTATAAAAACTAAACCTAATTGCCATGTAACCATAGTGTTAAGGCATTTATGGTATACAGGTGCAGGTAACCTGTCGACAACACTTATGCTAATGATACTGTTGTTTTTCTAGAGTCAATGCGCACTGGTGACTTCAATAATTTCGATAGTGGCCATCATTCTACTCCATCACATATTGTCTTAATAATCGAACATCGCCAGAAAATATGCTTATGTTTTATGATTTTGCCAGAAAATAACCATGTCGACGAGTAATAATTTTGATCGCCCCAAGCCAAAAAAAACACCGCAGTTTGGCAACTGATATCTTAACGTTGTTGTAAAATTTTCTCTTCTCTTCTTATATTGTGTTACGATGTGACGAACGCATCAACAAATGACCTCTGATAGTTTTATATGATGGACCCATTTCGTGACTCGCGAAGGCTTTTAATTTTTATTTACGAATAGTAGATGCACGAATATTTCTCTTGACCGCCAATGAAGGCAACTGGATTCCAACTGGGCGGGACGGGACTACAAGAGCGCCGTCGCCGTGCCGTGGGCATGCTGTTTGCTCAACGACACGTGCCGTGGTGTGCCCGGCGCTGCCACTGTGCCGTATCCCTTTCACCCCCACTTTAGTTTACGTTTCCAAGTGTTGCAAACAAACAATTTTATACTGCCTAACGTACTTAAGTCGGCACAACACTTGTTTCGTCCGTCACAGCTAATCAGTTGTAGGCTACATGTCCAGCTACGGTTATGTGAAACAATTATGACCTTGACGAGTAAGACGGTTTACGAATCATTTTCCCACAGGTCAGATCATTTGTCATTTAGTTTCGCAGTGTGCAGTACATATATATTACAAATACAGCAACCTCTCGGCCATCATACTTTTATATGTTTACGTAGTTCTCTTAGCAAGGTTGCCACCCCGCGCTACGACCACCCAATCGGTGGGGAAGAGGGATCAAGCCCTCTCATCGCAGGTGTCACAGCCATGCACTTGAGGTAACCAAATCCAAAACCCCAANTGGGGAAGAGGGATCAAGCCCTCTCATCGCAGGTGTCACAGCCATGCACTTGAGGTAACCAAATCCAAAACCCCAAACCTGATTCACAAGTACGCCTGAGAGCACCCTTCTACAAAGTTCTGAGACCCTCGCCCTCAGATACCAAGTGTGTNAACCTGATTCACAAGTACGCCTGAGAGCACCCTTCTACAAAGTTCTGAGACCCTCGCCCTCAGATACCAAGTGTGTGGTCAGGCCAGAACACTATCCAAACCCCTAGTGTCTCTCCAGGACACAACCGGAGTGGGTTACTACTCACCACCCGGTCTTTCTTTGAGAGGGGGAATCTCTCCAGTCCTCCTCCACCATACAGAGTTAACCACTGCCAGCACGAGTCCAATCTCTAGTGATCGGTACACCAGACCGAACTTCTGGTGGGGCCAACCCGATCAGCCCGTGCTTCCACTTATTTACCATGGCACTAGTGGGTTTTCAATGCCCGACCGCTTCATCAACGAACCGCATGCCCACCAGAAGGGTGGAGTACGATAGGTTCGGAGTGGCATGCGTCCTCGATTCCTCGGGGAATGCCGAAATCGGGGATAGCAGATTTCGCTCTGAATTGGAATAACTGTCACTGTTTAACTCATAGGTCTTCCGTGTTGTCATCGTAGCCTCCAAGCCGTTGCCACCACTTACTTCCACCAGCAGTGTGGTTGGAGGAGTCGTCATCGGACACTGACCATTACCATTCCATACAATTTCTTCATCATGAAATTCCAGTAGTGGGCCCCATCGGCCTGAATGCCAAGTGGCCCAACACACCGCCAAGTGGTCGGTCTTAGGTACCAACTATCGGCCCAAACCATCACGGCAGATACCTCTTACCAGCCACGAGGAGACTGATTCCCATAGGGAAACGGACGACGGAGCCCAATTTGCAGAAACAAACGTACCGAAAATTTTTTACTTATACCGGATCTAAAAATGGGTAATTTTAGTATTAATGCATCCACGTGTCCTGTCCAAAAATGTTTGTATTAGTAATGCGAATGTGCTTATCATTACTGGACTTCCATAACCCAGTAAAGTACCCATGGAAATTTTAATATCAGGTAACAATACGCCTTTTTCAAACATTGTCAATTTAATATTTTTGCTCTCGTGGCGGTTAAAAAATGTCTCTATGGATAAGTAAAATTTT
The DNA here is from genome assembly GCA_002778355.1 of Clitarchus hookeri. Classification (NCBI taxonomy): domain Eukaryota; kingdom Metazoa; phylum Arthropoda; class Insecta; order Phasmatodea; family Phasmatidae; genus Clitarchus; species Clitarchus hookeri. Next base: position 27,654 of record NQII01008598.1, on the reverse strand, counting down.
CAGAAGTCAAATTCTACTTCATACCATGCTGTCAGCAGTTTGGAGAACTTCTTTATTGCTGGCACAATTTTTATGGTTCTTTTTCCATTACTACTCGTGTGACTATAAACACGTGACGAGATAGGAAAAATATTTTTTGTAAATTCAGAGAGATTTATTTTGTATAAAAAAAACGTTCTGCTCCATTTACTGTTTTTAAAAATCTTTATTGAGCGAAGCGTGTGTTTCCTCGTAACAAAATTGTTGCTAGTTCACGGGTAAATTAAAACATTTGAAATCAACCTTTAGATTTCATACCTACACGGTACTGAAAATATAAAAAATTTTAACTCAAACATTCAAGTATGCAGAAAATTAGACAGTAAACTATGGAAATAGTTTGTTCTGTAGCATTTTTTNATTTTAACTCAAACATTCAAGTATGCAGAAAATTAGACAGTAAACTATGGAAATAGTTTGTTCTGTAGCATTTTTTTATTGTGTATTTTTTAAAACATATGACTAATATGATTTTTCTGTTTTATAAGCTTCACAACAATAACTAGTATAACAGAAACGCATTCACGCTTCCAAGAGATTCGCAGTGTCACTTTTTTAAGTAATGAATGACAATCAACCTTTCTTATGCAAAGTTATGTTATGCTGGTGGCGAAAGGTTAGCAGGATGCAGAAAAAGGAAACAAAAATAAACGAGACTAAAATGATCCTGGCCGCTGAGATTAGCCCCAAGTTTTTCAAACGTTGCACGCATTAACTCGGAAATAAAGATTCGTCTCTCTTATGTAAGGATTAGGTGAGACACATACTCCATTTATTATCAAAAAACTTTGTGTTATATTATCATCAGAGCAAGACTACGTCCGTCTTCCTCAGAAAAAAAAAATAAAATCATGACAAATTTGAAATAGTTGGTAAATAAAATCCTTATTATTTCCCTCATTTTAAACGCTTAAAAGTGACANAACAAGACTACGTCCGTCTGCCTCAGAAAAAAAAATTAAATCATGACAAATTTGAAATAGTTGGTAAATAAAATCCTTATTATTTCCCTCATTTTAAACGCTTAAAAGTGACAAACTTTATTCAATAGAGTTTTACAGTTTACNCAAACTTTATTCAATAGAGTTTTACAGTTTACGTAGTATACAATTAAAAATTTTCTTTGAGTACTAGAAATCTAACCAAAATTAGCCCTTTATTCATGAGTTTACACAAAATACAGGAATTTCTTTAAGTAAACAGCCTTTGATAAAATTGCGGTGGAAATAAATAACTAATTTGCTTACGCCGACTACGTGTTAAATTACAATAAATTATCTAAAAAGTGCAAGTCAATAAATTGCATATAATTTAATGCCAATTTTTGTGATTCGATAATTGCGTTTGTCGAAAGCTCACACTGAAAGACTATTGGTTAAGCTTAGAAACAATTATAAAAACGTGCATAGTAAAATTTTAATTTTTAGAGCTCGTAACTTTTTTTTCACGAAGATACGAATTAAAACAGTCTCTTACAGATTTATGCTCATTTAAGCTTATTCTTTTCGAAGTACACATTCCTCATTTTCGCCAATGGCATGATGCATAAAAGATTAAATTGTGTCCACTTACAGACCATGTGGGTAAAAAATGTATGAAACTTATTTTTAGCCCCAAATAATTTACAAGTCTCTCTATAAAACAAAAAATTGAAAATTTATTACAAGAATCCAGATCTGTGCCCGTGGGGATAATACTGCAGATTTACCCGCATACGTTGAGCATTACATTCGTAGCAGGTACATCGCAGTTTTTCTTGAATTATTCAAATTTTTCTGACTTTTTTGGTTCAAGTCTAGAACATTACACCAAAAGGGCTGCCCACGACATTCGTGCGCACTCGATGTAATAATATTTTGGGTACGGAATATTTCTTATTAGGCACTGCCAACACACTTATTTTCTCACTATTTTTATTCACAATAAATGAAAATTAAATAATTTAATTTGAAAGTATAATATAAATACCAATTCAATTTATCAAAAAATACGGTAGTTTTATGTCAACAGAAGTATAAAAAGTTTATGATAGATGTCGTATTAAGGAAACAGCCAAATACATCATCCAAAGGATAGTTTTTAAAAGGTTTGATTATAAAAGTGTGAAGAAACTGCGAATAGACAAAACTAAATAGTTTTCTTATGGTGTAGGTTCTGTCATTCTTACGCAACCCGCGTAAGGAGATTGGTAACGTCTATCAGTTGATTCTAAACCGACGGACGTATAATATTCCGTCGATCGTGGCAAATTACCAGAGCACCCGAACAGGACTGGCGAGGGGGAAGAGGAAGGCGAACGGGGATCAGTATTCGCAGAGCCAAGCTAAAGCACGTAATTTGAATGTGTTCTGCCAATAACTCAGCGCAGAATTGAATCTCCCACGGCTGGCGCTGCGTCCAACGTGAATATTGATGAGCGCGGTCGCGTCGTATTACTCCCGAGCACGCGCTCCGCCGACGAGCGCTGACGAGCGCTGACGGCCGTTGTTGACCCGCTCGCCGCCGCGCTGCTCCGTCAGCGGCAGTCAGACACTCCAGTCCGAAAGCTGTGTAGAGGAAGCGAACACGAAGACGAGATTTCTGCGACTTCAGCGGCTCGGAACTGCTTCATTCGGTCTGCTCACGGTAAACTGAGCACGTTTGGAAACCCTACTTAAGACCTACTGTACGCACATTGTGTATTCTTCTACCATATGTAACATTATTATAGCCATCGAAATGATCACTTAATTCAAACATTGGTCGAGTGAAACTGTAAAATTATTAAAGTAGACATTTTTTCAAATTGGCTGATTCTTACAGTTTGCNTCAAACATTGGTCGAGTGAAACTGTAAAATTATTAAAGTAGACATTTTTTCAAATTGGCTGATTCTTACAGTTTGCCAATTCTAACATTTACAAGCGTTAAAAAATAAAATATAGCAAAATAAATAATTTCAGTAAAAATGAATGTGCATGTAACATTTTTTTTCCCCCTTTAATACATGGAACTACTTTCCCTACATTATTACGAACTTTCCTGGGTGCTTGTCGGTCAGCGTGCACGCACGAGTATAAATTAATGCAGTTTGGGATAATTACATGTCTCAAAAGTTTATTTAAAAAAAGTTCTTAGGTTATCGTCAACAGCCTATATAGGCAGTTCACGGTAAAGTGGAAAATTTTCAAATGAACCCCTGAAAATTCATCACGGACTGTTATTCGCGTATATTGGCTCGTAAACTCCCAGGCAAGTTGGCAGCACATTAAAATAGTGAAAAACTTGACCTCATATTGCGTGTAAAAGGTTAAAATTTATAACAAATCAAGTTTTTTCTACTTTATACATATTATAATACGAATATACATATTAGAAGAACATATTTATAATCCTAACAATTTCATAGAAGACGTCATTAGGTTCATAGAAATCTACATTTTACTTATGGTGGAAGGATACAAAATGAGGAGTGAAGTAGATTTTAAGCAGGGCTTTCAGAATTGCTCAATGAACCGTAAACAGATTTTACCAGATATGGGGTTCGTGATCCCTACTATACAGGTAGGTTTTGCACAGTCAGTCCGTCGCGATGTTCTCGCCAAATAGTAGCGAANCTTGACCTCATATTGCGTGTAAAAGGTTAAAATTTATAACAAATCAAGTTTTTTCTACTTTATACATATTATAATAAGAATATACATATTAGAAGAGCATATTTATAATCCTAACAATTTCATAGAAGACGTCATTAGGTTCATAGAAATTTACATTTTACTTATGGTGGAAGGATACAAAATGAGGAGTGAAGTAGATTTTAAGCAGGGCTTTCAGAATTGCTCAATGAACCGTAAACAGATTTTACCAGATATGCGGTTCGTGATCCCTACTATACAGGTAGGTTTTGCACAGTCAGTCCGTCGCGATGTTCTCGCCAAATAGTAGCGAANCGGTTCGTGATCCCTACTATACAGGTAGGTTTTGCACAGTCAGTCCGTCGCGATGTTCTCGCCAAATAGTAGCGAATATCTGATGTGTAAACCAGCAGTGGCTCTACCAAGACCTTATAAAAGTTCTTACGTTTCACATGCATTGGTTAATTAGTTCCTTCATCTGAAGGGGGAAAGAAATTAAAAGGTTCATTTTAAGAGGCCGTGAGACATAAACAAATGCTAAACACCATAAGCGAATTCTACAGGGTTCTCGTGGCCAATACACGAAAACAAAAAAAAATTGTGCACGCCTACAACACAGACTTTGCCAGCTTTCTGAGAAAAAAATTTGCCAGGGTGCTGTATTCCTTTAGCCCAATATCCCGTGCCACAGCGGAGCGTACAATATTTAGACTTCTGAAATAAGTAATTACAAACGAATTACCATGTAATTGTTATGCTCATGAAGTTAGCAAAACATGTAATGCGGGATTTTTTTTTGTCAGTTTCAAGAAACCTGCTGACTTCGACTATCGAGCGTATCGTCATTTCTTGTCGCATGTCCTCATAAGGAATAGATGGCCTTTGTGGGGATGTCAACCCTTTTAGGTTAAGCACTAAAATAAATTACTTCCTGATATTTCTGCCAGCTTTTAATGTGCTGTACCTCCATAATCATCAACAAAATCTTGTGATGAGCGATTACTTTGCAATTCTTACAAATAATTCGTATTATACTACTCTACAACATAAACATTTGCACACGAGAAAAACCGATACAATATATAAATCGGATTGTTTTCGTTATCAGCGGAAATTGTCTGCGAGTTTCATGGTATTGGACATTTAAGTTTGAGACACATTGAAAAGTTCACTATTTCTTATAATTTTTCAGAAAAGTGCTAATATTATGCTCTCTATTTTAGAAACAAGTTAGTGTTGTCAGACGTTATAATGTAACTTATCCTGGAAACCCCTAATTCACCTCCCGCTTCGATTGCCCATCAAGCGTAAACACAATTACGATAATGGGCCACTTAAAATTAAGTAAACACGAATGTCTTCTTCATTAGAGAATTGGAGAATAAATGACATTATACATCCATTCAGGAACTTAAAAACTTTCGAAATTGTTGCTGAAATTTATTAAAAATTTGTTTATTTTACGTTTCAAAAATTTGCTTCCGTTCACTTAATTAAACAATTTTTTAATTGAAGTTTTAAAAAATTAAATTTAAATTCTTATTTGATATTTTCTTAAGTATAAAATATTTAATTGAGAATATTTTTACTCCCATTACGAATACTTCAGGAAATTTCCTTAATCAATAGCTGATATAATTTTATAATTAAACAATAGCAGTTTTAATTTTTTTAAATTAAATAACGGCATTGATGGCAATAATCGCATAAATGCTTGGCATCGCAGTTGGCGGAAAGTAAGTAATTTACTAATTTAGTAATTTGCCCCCTTCTTTTATTAGCAAATTTAAATTTTATTAAATTTTCATATTTGTTTTTGTCAGTTTTCTTAAATAGTACGNCCCCCTTCTTTTATTAGCAAATTTAAATTTTATTAAATTTTCATATTTGTTTTTGTCAGTTTTCTTAAATAGTACGGCCTGCCTCTTAAACACATATTTTAATGAGAATGAGTATTTCCAAAATTGTTATATTTAAAACGACTTTATAATATACTTCTAAATATGTTTTAGGAGGAATAATTAGAGTGTTACATTATTTTGTTAATAATCTATCGCCAGGTTGAAATGATTACCTTAGTCAACCACATTTTACCAATAATCGAAAAAGAACTGCAGTTTTACTNATCTATCGCCAGGTTGAAATGATTACCTTAGTCAACCACATTTTACCAATAATCGAAAAAGAACTGCAGTTTTACTAACTTTTAAATGTTAGGTATTATTGTGATCTGATTGGTAGAAGATGAGTTTATAAGAAACAAAAAACATTTGAAAATATCTTAACAACTTTTCTTTAAAAAATACGAAGAAAGAGTCGTCAAAATTATTTGCAACTACTAGGCGCTTTCTGCAAACAGAAACTTTTTCTTAACAACTTCAGAATCTTTTAATGGCCACTGGATTCTTCAAATATCATAAGCTCTGCTAACGAAAACCAATTAGATTGTTGTACTCTATGTGAACACCTGGATACCGCGATCAGAGGCATTTTGTTAAGCATTTTCTGATAAGTAATATTTAAGCTTGAATATTACAGTGTTGTTATCCCGCATAGTAATGTGAGGGTTTTAATTATTGAATTATATTTTCAAAATATAGTGCCAATCTATCACGTTTGATCATAACTTTTCGGATGGTCCTAAATATTTGAGATACCACTCTGAGGGCATCCCAAATCTCAAGTGCACTATTTTGAAAACGTGTCTGATGATTTAAAAATGGTTGAATGATATTGTCTTCGAAACATTTTCTTACGTACAAAATTTAATAGGATTTAAAAATATTTTTTCCCAAATAAGAAAATTTATATTATTTACCAAATAGGGAAAATTTCTTTAAATGGTGATTAAAAAGGTTATTACTGAGTAATGTTAATCACTTATTAGGTCTCCGTTTAGTTTAACATATATTTTGGCGTTCTATAAAAATGGCGTTTATCACAAAAAAAAATGCCAAGGTCTTTAATAGCAATCCTTTTATACGCCTATATAATTTCCTGATAAATCACTGAACATTTCCCGTAATATTAAATTGTTATTATAGTTTGCGCAGTCTTCCAGAAATAAGGGAAAAATTGGTTTCATACAGTGAACCACATGNATATTAAATTGTTATTATAGTTTGCGCAGTCTTCCAGAAATAAGGGAAAAATTGGTTTCATACAGTGAACCACATGATAACAATATGTAGCTTATGTCTATATTCAAATCTGGTTTGATCACGTTATGTAGGCTTTAATTCTTGTGGCATTACAAATCACATAAAATTTTATGTCAAGAGAAAACATTAGAATTGACGAAATTACGTGAAGTAATAAAAAAGTATTTTCTGTTGGGACATACGCTCACATAGTNGTGAAGTAATAAAAAAGTATTTTCTGTTGGGACATACGCTCACATAGCCATCAAGAACTACTTTCTTCACACCACCTTCGTCTCCGTCTTTCTCACTCTGTCTCTCGCTTCGATTCCTGTTGGGGTAATCCAGATTTTCGCATTATTAGGGAACATGGCAGACGTTGCCGTTTGGTAGCAGGTTTTCTCGGGTCATTTATGTTTTCTCCCGCCCTTACATTCCTCCATTGCTCTAACTACACCTCATTTCATATTCACCGTCACTTAAGACCTAGATTTTAAACGTCAACCGAAATCTCTCAGCTCTCTCTCTCTCTTTCTTTCTATCCCTCTCTTTCCTCACCTTTCTATTCATGCACACGGCAACACGAACAGTAAGGCGATACGCTCATTAGACTTTAAAGGAAACTATAATAATAATACTGACATTTATTGTAACGATAAACGTTACCAACACGCCTTTCTATTTAGCTAGGGCTTGCGCCAGACAATTGTTTCGCATTTGTAAATCAGATTCTACTTCTCTAACTCATGCCGGTTAAGGTCGAATATAGCGAGTCTCCGTACTTCTGGTGGCCCCCGAACCACCTGATTTGCTCACTGCGTCTTCATAACTTCCAAGACGTGACTATGCTTTCGAAAAAAAAATTAAGAACNCTGATTTGCTCACTGCGTCTTCATAACTTCCAAGACGTGACTATGCTTTCGAAAAAAAAAATAACAACAGTAACTATAAACTCTAGTTGCAGGTTCTCGGATAACTGAACGTATTAACCTAAAATGACTAGGATGTCCATACACAGCAGAATATTAATAAAGGAAAACAGTGGCTTCATACCAGTTATGTTAGCAAAGATGTCTGGAAATAAGTTCTGTGATTTAACGACATATGTAAAGCCTAATTTTTATTTTCGTGGATATTTAATTTATGTTGTTGCAGTTTTTGCTTATTTTGTGCAAGTGAAAATAAGAATCTACACATTACTACTATGTTTCGGCTCTTAGCAATGATTGCAGTGTTCTGCGTTATTGATGCTTGAATAAAGTGATCCGATGCAACGCTATGGTAATTTCACAAATGGCGTAATGATTCATAACTGGCCAGAATAATCCTACCCTACACTTTTAGACCCATGTTTTCAAATACACATATTAAACAAAAACCTGTGTTTATTTCACGTCATCAGTTATCTAACAAGTACTTTTCAACCAATTTAATATAAGAAAACACTTTTTGTATCATAGTCTTTTAATACATTACTAAAAGAGTGCCCTTTACACTACAGAACTAATTCANCAGTAACTATAAACTCTAGTTGCAGGTTCTCGGATAACTGAACGTATTAACCTAAAATGACTAGGATGTCCATACAGAGCAGAACATTAATAAAGGAAAACAGTGGCTTCATTCCAGTTATGTTATCAAAGATGTCTGGAAAGAAGTTCTGTGATTTAACGACATATGTAAAGCCTAATTTTTATTTTCGTGGATATTTAATTTATGTTGTTGCAGTTTTTGCTTATTTTGTGCAAGTGAAAATAAGAATCTACACATTACTACTATGTTTCGGCTCTTAGCAATGATTGCAGTGTTCTGCGTTATTGATGCTTGAATAAAGTGATCCGATGCAACGCTATGGTAATTTCACAAATGGCGTAAAGATTCATAACTGGCCAGAATAATCCTACCCTACACTTTTAGACCCATGTTTTCAAATACATATATTAAACAAAAACCTGTTTTTATTTCACGTCATCAGTTATCTAACAAGTACTTTTCAACCAATTTAATAAAAGAAAACACTTTTTGTATCATAGTCTTTTAATACATTACTAAAAGAGTGCCCTTTACACTACAGAACTAATTCATGAATTAAGCAGCAGCAAATCAGCAACATTAATTGAAATATAAATCAGTTAGAGATCATTTATTATTTAAATATTAGCTTAAATTTCGCAAATTTTTTAATATCTTATTTCATTTTGAGATTCCTACGGAGCAAAGTAAGTTAATTTAATAAACATGTACGGAATTAAGTTGTACGTGACATAAAATCCGTGCACTTAAATCGTTCTGAAAACTATTGTCTGCGTAGTGCGTTGCGTTAAACATTTCTTCAAATCCTCCACCATAATTGTATCTACTCATTTGTACAAAAAATGTATAACAAAAAGTTTGGAATATTGTGCGATAAGGCAGTTTAGATAGTAGGAGTCATGTAGTTCTTTTGTGACCAACAGAGAGCGCACTAACGCATTGAGCATGCCTGGGATAAGTTGAAAACAGCAGTTTATAATCGTCTACAACGTCCAGAAAAACTTCCAGGTGGAATAGGACCTACTTCCCGAAGATATCAAAACATTGATTACAAGTATGCCACGGCGTGTTAGAGACAGCGCAATGAACGTAAAGGCCTTACACTGTACTAAACTGTAATGGGAAGAAAGAAAGCCTCCATAGTCAGAGACAACATTACGTGTTAATTTTTTTTGTTTTTTAGTGATTATTGGTCTTTGATATTGGAAAAATGTTTTTTTGTTAGAAAAACTCTGAATTTCACTCTTTGTATCGGCACCGTTGGTAGCGTCTAATTGCTATGATTTATTTTATTGGTTTCCATACGTTTTCTACTTTCTGTATGTGTATTCCAAACTTTTTGTAAGGTGTTCATATCACAAATGACGCCCAGGCTTTCCTATAATATGAGAGAGTGGATGGCCAATTGATGCGTTCTTAGGATGAATTAGTATCTCTTTGCAGTGGCCGACGTCTCCTGAACAATGATTAGTCATATTTTCAGAACTTTGAATAACAGAGATGACCTGAGATGTCGGGTCCGCTGAGGCTTCTCACTACCATTCCTGGTTGGAATATCGAGTAAGCTAAGGATGGGTCATTTTTCTAACATTGGCCCGTGTAAATTTAGTACGTAAGCAACACGTTATTTGTTTATTGTCATGAGCCTTGACTGTTAATAACATATTTATGAATTTTTATAGATATCAGAGGAATGTTCTTAAATTTTTNTATTGTCATGAGCATTGACTGTTAATAACATATTTATGAATTTTTATAGATATCAGAGGAATGTTCTTAAATTTTTCGGTGCTATGGATAGCGATTTTTGTTTAAATGATGTAGAGTTTTCGTTACATGAATATCGGATCAACAAGCTACTTCCAAAGTCAGTTTTCCTGCATCAATGTTGCCCCTTGCAGGGACATTGTGGATTTCTCCGCCCCACGAAAAGCGTTATCGGTAACTTCTCGTGCGCTTGTAAAGTATTTTATTAAAATGTCTACCAACGTACGATACTGCAAAATTCCAAGTCTCTTAATACGCTCTGTAGAGAGTTACTTTCTGTGACGTAGGCTCATCTTCTGACGTAGAGTAGGCGGACCTGAAAGCATTATTTTTTTCATTTATGAATTCAGTCACTTTCGTTACAGGCGATTCTGGTCATTGAGAATTATAAACATTATTTCAAGTCAAGATATTTTAAAATAAAGAAAGTAATTTTTCTAATCACCTCTTTTAATGCCCGATACATTTAAGTTAACTTTCTATTCCATATCCACGCACATATCTTTCGAACGCATATCTTGTATTTTCCTTAAGTTTTACAGATCAAGAGAAAATTCCTCCCTTGTTCGAAATTTTTTATGAACGCTTTGAATAGTCCTATTGCATCTATGCATTATAATAAATTACCTTGTGTTAGCACACCTTTATACTACTGAATCTCTTTGAGGATTCTCGATTAATTGGTAAGATTTATAGAATGACATAAATATCAAAGGCATTTTTCTTCTTTTCAGACACAAAGTTCCTAGGGCAATGTCTGCACTTATGTTTAAACTGTATATGGGCTTGAAGTATTTATCTTATTCGCCACTGTGATCGGGACACAGGGGTTAATTTAAGGACTGGATTACTACNGTGATATACCCTCCGCCTCCCCCCCCCCTTTCTAATACAACCAGGCGCGTCATGCGGGACGAGAACAAGGGGAGATGTTGGCAGCCACACCCACACCTCCTTTTTACGCCCCGCGCCAGCCAGCCAGCCCGCCGAAAACCAGCGTAATAAAACCCGTGTCGATATGCAAATCACCCGTATTGCCCCGCAGACTGAACCCTCCCGGTGATAAAACCAGTACTGAACGCGACTCCGCGTCTGCGATAATACTCTGGTTTTACACGTGTGTTTCGGTCGCGCCAGGAGAGCCAACCTTGAAAAATGGGAAGGGAAGTTCCATCGACGCGGTAGGAGCAAATAACGAGAGGGACGCGAATATATACAGTTCGAAACCTGTTGTTCCCTTGAGGAGACGGTTGGCTCTCCTTCTCACCTTCTCACCTTCTTCGTCTCGCTTCCTTCACTCCAGCCGCTAGGAAAAATATTCAAGCTGGAGAGCAGTTTCCTCGATAGCTGCGGGTGTATAAAACGTATTTCTTCCCCACTCCAGCCTACCCACACCCCTCGGAATACTCGTAAAAGGAGCGGTTTGTTTCATCGTCTGGCGAGTTTTCCTCTCCCCTAGATCTGCCAGAAGCTGGAAGACAGGACTCCAGACGCACTTCACACTGAATCGTCGAATTGTGCAGCGGTGCATACCTACATTTTTGAGTGTATTATTGGATCGGTGTGATTGTGCACTAACATACCCCTCTCTCTTTTCACGTAGTCTCTGCGTTAAGCAAAACGCGGCGTGCATTGATTTGAAAAAAAATAAAAGCATTTGCTAACTGATGTGTCACTGGTACCGAGAAATAGAAAACAATTTTATCTTTAAAATAATACATTGCTGTGTGCAATGTTAAGGCAACGTTCTTATTTGGCATGAATATTAACTCAAACCAGCCATGTATATTTACGTTCGCAGTAAACCAGTTAGACATCATACTATGGAACTTCTGAGATTACAGCCAGTATGACAAGTTGGGAAAATTGCATATTAGCAATGTTGAGTAGACTTAAGTAGAGGGATTATTGAGACTTTGGCATATCGGAGCCTGGGACCGGAGCGTCGGATCTGTTAATGCTCTGTCATTCCGATCGACCGGCGGCCATAATGGATCCACGTAATCTTGACCTTTATATTTTACCTTAACCCTGGTGATATTTGATCTTGATTCTGGTAATCTATGAACCCAAAAATCCAATAAATTAAAAACATAAAAATTTTTAAATAAAAAAAAATTTAAATAAATTTTTTTTTTNATGACAAGTTGGGAAAATTGCATATTAGCAATGTTGAGTAGACTTAAGTAGAGGGATTATTGAGACTTTGGCATATTGGAGCCTGGGACCGGAGCGTCGGATCTGTTAATACTCTGTCATTCCGGTCGACCGGCGGTCATAATGGATCCACGTAATCTTGACCTTGATATTTTACCTTAACGCTGGTGATATTTGATCTTCACTCTGGTAATCTATGAACCTAAAAATCTAAAAAGTTCAAAACATAATTTTTTTTAAATGTAAAAAAAATGTAATTTAAAAAATTAAAAAAAATTATTTAGAAATTTTATTTGGAAAAATAATTATTATAACTTATATATTTATGGAGCCNTTTCACCATCTTAGTAGGCGTCACCGCCATTTTCGTAGATGCAAACCGCGATCTTCGTATGTACAGTCCACATCTTATTAGGCGTCACAGCTACCGTCTGCAATCGTGGTAGGTTTAGCCGTCCGTCATCATGGTCTGTGCAGTCAACCATATTGGTAGGTGTAGCCATTCGCCATCTTAGTCGGAGCATTCCACCATATTAGTAGGTGCAGCCGTCCACCATGTCTGCCGGTGCAGTCCGCCATCTTGGTATGCGCCACAGCCAACTTCCGCCATCCTGTTTTTTTTCGTTTGTCATCTGTCTATACATTAGTGGAGTTTCTATCTCACCTTCGTTCAAACGACATATTGTTTTTTTGCGTTTGTAATTTGTTTATAAGTTACTGAAGTTGGTCTCTCACCTTCGTTCGACCATCTTGGTGTTTTTCGTTTTTCATATGTTTATACATTACTGGAGTTTATCTCTCACCGTCGTTCATCCACCATATTAATTTTTTCGATTGTAATTTGTTTAACATTGCTGGTGCTGTCCACAGCACCGGGCCCAGCAGACGACTAACACCCTCCACACCTCCTTCCAATATATTTAATTTGACCAATAACCCCAACCCCTTCCAAAATATTTAATTGTTCCGCCAATATTTCTCATTGGCTAATTACTTGACTGTTTTCGGAAACCTTCGATCGACCAATTGGTGTGTTCCCATCCACCCCAATTCAATGTATTTAATCGCTCCTCCTATGTTTCTCATTGGCTAATTGCCCCACCCCATTCCAATATATTTCATTTCTCCGCCAATGTTACTCATTGGCTAATTTATCGTGCATTTTCGGAAACCTTCGTTCGATCAGTTAGAAATGTTCGCTCGAACTCTACCCCTGTTTCTCACTGGCTGATTGCCCAACCTCCATCATTCTCTCCACCAATTATTAACCTTCGTTCAACCAATTAGTTGGCAGGCCTCCACATCCGCCACTGATTCTCATTGGCTAACCACTTCACGTGAAGTTCTCTTGGATTGACTAATTGCATGTGCGTTCTCGGAAACCTTCGTGCCGACCAATCGGTGGCCTACTTTAATCACGAGTGCAGCCTATTTTCCCCCCTTAAAAACTCTTTATAAAACGCACTCTGAGCCCTCTCGGGGAATCAGTCATTTTTCTCGATCTTAGATATGTACGCTTGTTGTCCGAGCACCCATAACATTCTTTCGGCCATTTTGGGATTTGGAAGGATGCGCTCGCTTAGTGCCTTGCAAAAACAGGACGATTTACTGTACCTGCCGAAAGAATTCCTCCTTGTATACGAACCTTATGAAATTTTAACAGAATTAAAATATTTGCCGGACGACCAGCAGCAGGACGAAGACATACTGGACTGCCCCCCGTGCCAGGCGTGTTTCGAGGGTTGCACCACTTCGGTTCCCGACACGCCGCATCTCAGGAGTTGGTTCAAGGCCCGCTAAGCAACCGTCGCGACGTCTGCGCCCATGGAAGTCGACTTCCCGTTGAAGACTCCCTTCCCGATGAAGACGCCCTCCCCGTAGAATACGACGTCCACGTGCAAGTTATACACTTGCAAGTTTTACCCGTGGAAGATGCTCCCCTTCAAAAATTTTACTGGGAAGCCATACCCGGCGTGGAAACCAACCCAGAACACTGGTTCCCGATGTGTATGGACCTCGATAAATTTTTTAATGCATCTGTAAAATAAAATTTGGAACTCGGTGTGTGCATGCGAACTAATTTTTTGTATAACAAAAAAACATCTACTGGACGAAAAATGTTTTGCGACATACAAGTTTTACACTCGATGGACTCGTATACCATCAAGCAGATTGCAATCTCGTACAATGACGAAGACGAAAAAACCGCAGTTTTCACTTTTTTACCGCCGTGTCCATGGCAGCACCTCCACCGCACCATGCAATAAACTTACGCTTACTGACCTACAAAACGCACGGACTTAGGTGGGAAGAGAGGATTATTCTGTACGTAGAAGTTCCGGCAATACTGTACTCTACAATATTTCCCTATTACCCTGTGTATGTGTTTGGAAGAAGCCAAGAGTCGGTGATTTGCAATGCCTGCCCCAACGGAAACATCTTTGTAGAACTTTACAAGCATTTCCGCTGCCCACTGTTTCGACAGCTCGTCGAGACGTACACCACAATAATTCAAGAGTGCCAAACTAAAATATATTGATGTGCTCCGTGTACCGGCTTAACCCTAAGGTTGTGGAGTTATGATATCCCGGGGTACATAAAAAAAGGACTATGAGGAACCCATTGCAGATATGAAACAAACTATTACTTGTGTAATGCCCTCCAAGACTCAGAGAAGAAAAGCATGTAAAAACATTTTCGTTGTATTATGCAGAATAATAACAATAATAATATTGTAGTATGTGTGCATAAACAAATGTGTTTGAATCAATATAAACATTTTTATTTTATCTCGAGTTATGTCCTGCTAACATGCGTTCTAATATAACACCGTTGGTAAAGAAAAAAATATTTAGTATACAGGTTTTGTTATAATTTAAATTGAATTAAATATTGTTATTATTTAATAAATTGGCAATGAGACTCTAACCCTCACTAACATAACGTGAAAATAAAAAACATATATATGTATTATGTGTACAAACGTTATTATTTAAAAAATAAAATAAGGATTCAGAAAAAAATAATGTGTCTTGACGGATGCGATGCTGCTTTCTATAAAGCAGTCATGGCTCAAAAAACCCCAAAACAAAGTAAAAACCACTTCGCTTCCTCTCGCGGAATGCGATAATCAAGTGAAGGATACCATGCATTCCCCCTAACTCCCCGCAATAGACGCTTATCACTAAAAATATTTCCTCCCAAGTTTAAAATCAGTACATTAGGAAATTTAGCCAGCGGTGAAAAAATACCCATAAGGTTACTCCACGTGCAGCGATTTTTCTAGCAATCATTGTCATCATATAAAAGTGTTTCTATGCATAAATAATGCACACATAGTAATTTCTGCGAGGAGAAAATTATATACCGTTAGGAGATACTAGCGTAAATGTACACCCAACACAATTACAAAATCACAAATAACAGTTACCTTTGGAAAAGAAATTTCTATATTTTCATATATTCGTGTGCGCTAGCTCTATTAAAAAGTATATTTGATCCACGGAAAAACTCCCCCACACACCCCCTCAGAGCCACACCAAACTGCTACGAGATTTAACCCGAAAGAAAAGTAACATACAAACATGTGTATGCATATGTGTGCGACCTCTTATGCAGGAGGTGTCAATAGTATTAACTCTATATTAATTACGCCAACAAAAAAAATGTTTTATTCCCAATACGTTAGACCACCATGTAGATTTATACGACAATACGAATTCAAGCAAATACACGCGCATTCAGCTTTCATTCACCACCCTTCAACCTCGTCGAAAGATATAAGGAACGACTTCACATGTGTGAAAAATTTAGAGCATATTGCAGCTAGCTTATTACGGACAACATGCAATTTTTGAGTTTAGTTAATCCCTTTCAAATGTAGAAAACTAATTCTATTAAAAAAAACTATAAATTAATTATGGCTGGAACTGCACATTTGTACTTTTTCGTATAAAAAATCTAATCTTAGATTTTTTACTAATTCTGGCGAAACCAAAGATAAATGTTGATGCTGCGAAACCAAGAAATGAAGGGAAAAAACGATCATTCTTCACTTGCTCATTCGTCAAACACACACACACACCTACACACACACAGAGCCCGAAAAATTCAAATTGTAGCTGAGACTGATAGACGTAATAAAAAACTAAGACAAAGCATACTTTAAAAAGTTGTCATGAGTCACATTATAGAAGTAAATGAGAGGCACGTGCAATCGTAATCTGACCTCACGCACACGGCCAGCCGCGCTGCACCAGGTGTTGAATTGGACTATGCCCTAGCGCAATGACCGCCGGGGGGAGGTTTGTTGCTCCAGCAGCTTGTTTTATTTCTCACACAAGCCCAATTTAATTTATAGGATAATAAACACAGATATGTGAACTCACAAGTCAACGCCAGGGAAGAGCCATGTTCAAGGCTACCCTGGTTCGATACTCAACTCGTTCAGCGAAAATTTATATTTTAAAAATCACTCCAGGTGAATGCCGGTATGGCTTTTAGGTCGGGTCCTTACTTATTCTCGGTTGTTCTAGCAACTCTCTGCGTCTCAAAATAGTATTAAATTTACTTTTATTATTATTTTATCTTGCACGACTTCTTAATAATGTAAATTCACGCTACTATTTTACGAGAATCTAATTTAGTCACAAATAAAAAATATTTATATGTGTTCATTATAATCACATTGAATTCGCAGCTTTGTGCTTTCAGAATCACGAGCCAGCTACGTCTCGAGGATGAAAAATAAAAAAAAATTGCAACACCTACTGCAAACAAATATGTACTTATTTACTTAAAAAAATCATTACATTAAGCAAAAATTATTATTTGGTATCAGCAATTTCTTGTATATTTTAGGCATACCGAGACTCCATTTTGCATTTTACAGATATTTAGAACTACCATTTCGCACACGATGCGTTGTTGGCCAGTCTGATAACTCTATGAATATATAACTAATCGGATCATTATTATTCTCTTCGTAATCCTTTCATCCGCTGATGCATATACTTAGAAATATTGTCATGCCCACGTACACAGTGGTCAATTAATGATAAACTGTTTGGCGGGTAAAAATCTAACAAAATATTCTACCCGCTCACATCTGCAAATACGAGTGTAAAGCTCCTTTCGTTAATAACATATTTAACCCTTGTTGCAACGGATAAAACCTAAGACATTTTTATATATACACACGCGCGCATGATACCAAATTAAGGTAAGAGAAACCAGGCCATCCGTTACAAAAATACGGAAAAAATTTCCCAGTAACGAAGTTCAGATAATACTCTTCATGCCCAGAGCAGTGCTACATATTTATATTTCCGAATCGAAGCGATGTTCCCGGGGTGAAAAAAACCGTAGTATTTTTTATTGTATTAATCTTGAAACTTGAGAAAAAACGTCTATGTCCACACATCTAAAACCTGTCCATTGAATAAAAAAATTAAATAATTAAATAAAATCTAGTCCCCTAACATTTTTTTTAAATTACAGAGTACGCGTCATATCAGAGCTAAATACCGATTCGAAAATAGTCCCTAGTTCTTTATGAACCTGCAGATATACATACGCTTGTTCGCAATGTTTCAGCTCAGGTATGCCAGTGTATCACATATACATACGAACAATGGATTTTCTAAAGATCAGAAGCGAGAGCTACATTACCCATTATCGCTGTTCATTTTTGCGACAAACTTTGTGGAACTCTATCATGCCCAGAAAGAGTTCTGATGCTTGTTAGAATACTTGCGCTCTATCAGCCCCTCGTGTTTCCATGAAGATACAAAATCTCATATGATGAAAGTCCATAAGCAACATATATAAATAATATTAAAAATACTCATGTTTACTATCATGAGGTTTATTAACTATGCAGAATTAGGAGGATATCAGGCTGCAAGAGAGATTACTCAGGTCAGAAGGTCTACTGCAGTATGCAAAATTATGAGGATTTGGACACATCAGTTTAGGCTCTCCACGCCCATTTTACAAACATGAACTTTCCCACGGTGTCACATAAGAGGGTGACTGCAATGGCTAGAGCTCCCGTTTTCCATCACGAGTACACGTACAGTATCCTTTCTTGTGTACACCAGCCTATTATTCAATTGGCATCTTCCCCCCAACACGACGAGACAAGTTCGATTCCTTCTTCAGTTCGTTTGTTTTGCCAAAAAAAACTCAGCCCTACTTAAAGAGCCTGAGAAAGACATAATACTTCAGATTGAACAATATTCTCCGCTACGCACTGTCTCAGCCTCTTTTTCTTTAAAAGGGACCTTTCAATTAGATTTTATACACCACTGAAATAATACGTTTTTCAGAAAATCGGTAGGGCACGCTTCGATTAATTAATGGTGCACTAAGAACACATAAATGTATAATCCTCTTTTTTCTCCGCACTTAATGTTTTAATTTTTCTGATGTTTGCAGATGATTGATAATACACAATGGTTTCATTCGATGTAACTCCTTTCTTTAAGTTCACGGATGATTAAAGATATATATCCTTACTGTGCAAGGCAATCAAATGTCTGAGTCTAAACAGTTCATTTGAGGTTTTCAGAAAATATGTAGTCGGTGTTCTTGTCGTCTTCTGCATTATTCACGACACTTTTTTCAGCAAAGCTGGTAAGGAGATGTGTGAGGACGTCGAAAAAACGCCACTGTTTTCATCGTTATCGTATACATGGCTCTTCCCTTTTCGCATCTCTTCGAGCCGGATCGAAATCTCATATGCGCTGAAAAAATTTAGGAAAAATCACTCAGATATGACTTACTATAACATGTTTTATTTACAGAATATTCTCACAACACACGGCGAGCAGCGTCACTTCGATTGTGATTAGCAGGGTTGTTGACGGGAGAGGATTTCTTGCAAAAATAGCCCCGCATGAACCCTGATATGTATCGACTCGGGAAATAATCTTTGAGATACTACTGCCGTCGATACCAAGCACGATGAAAAAACATCACTTTGAGTATTAACAAAAATAAATCTTACATGAAAACCTTAATGTCGGGTATTACAGAGATCACGATAAGATTATGAATATATGATTGTAAATATTCATCAAATCGGGTTTTGAACCATGGCGATTGCGTTCAGACACATCCTCATGTTTGTTATTAGCACCTTGCGCCCTAGGGTGAAAACGAGCCTATTATTACACTAGTAAAATGTATTAATGATCTCAACATCGCACCTCAATCCTTCACTAGAGATAAACTAATTCTTTATTCCATTAAAATAACGGAAGCAAAGAATGCAAACCATATTCCCGATGCATAAATATTTACAAACTGTCCTGTGAGCACTGCGATAATCACTATCCCAGAGAGCAACGAAACTTGGCGGTGGAGATCAGGCACCCTTTCTATAATGATTATTTGGCAGTGACACAGGACCGGACACGCTTAATACTTCACGCCATCTTCTCGACAGCAGTTGCACAGCTACCAGAGCGCACGCTTCCCATCAAAGCGAGCTAGGTTCGATTTCCGGAAGAGGTCGCACCTGTATTTTCGCGCATGTGGGAAACGTGATTGATGCCATTGCCAACAGTGTCACCCGTGGTAGACTTGGCGATGTCCGGTGGATTTTCTTGGGGCACTTGAACTTCTTCGCCGACCTAAACATCCTGGCCCATTTCAGATGTACTCAAAACACACGGTGTGCTCTAAAAAAATGTACTTGCGTGGGTGGGTGGACCGCCCACCACGACAGTTTTGTGCTTTAAAAAAATTGCTTAGTACCAATATTAATCAACGCAGATCACTGACAATGAGTAACCGACGTGTGAAAAAAATTTTCATTTTCTCGAGTCAGTTGTCGGAAACACATTTCAACACATTAGTTTTCCAATGGAAGATATAGAGGTTCTAGGAATTTGTCGGCCGAGAATCAGTCAGCTCATTACTCAGAATGAAGGAGCGGTCGTCCACAGGAAGATTTTTACCAGTTGAATTCAGAGAAAAGATACGGATGTTGGCACCAGCAAAGGATCGGGGNGAAAAGATACGGATGTTGGCACCAGCAAAGGATCGGGGAAAATATAAAACACCCAGATACCGTCGCCTATGCACTAACACATTAATGTATGGTATGCTTCAGGCATATTATTTTATATTAGCATGTAATATGCATATATATTTATATTGCCATTAAATATGCATATAGGCATATAATAATGCATAAGCGACGGTGCTGCTAGTCGGCGGGTTTTCTCGGGATCTTCCGTCATCCCCACCGTTTCATTCTGGGGTGGCTCCATACTCACCTCACTACACCCTCATTGACTCTCAAGACCTCGATTTTACGAGCCACCAAAATCTCTTCACTCACTCACAAACATCGAAAAGAAACATTCATTCAGTGAGGTAACGAATTACAAACGCAGTAAGTTGTCGAATCATCAATAAATGTTGGTCCAGTATTCAAAGTGGAACCAATGAGAAACTAACTGCGATGACAACTGAGAGGCGAGGCGAGAATATTGCACAGGCATTGTGTCGTTTGTATTTGTCGGCACACTTATTTTCATAATAATTGTTGTTTGCTACGTTTTATTGTTTCGTTTTAAAGCACAGCATTTCGTTCCTATTTTCCAATGCCATATATTGTGCAAAGTTTGAAATATTTAATAGTGACTATTAAATAGTTAAAATATGTCAAAATTAAAAATTTTATTAAATTACAGGTTTCCTTTAAGTAAAATATGTGACGGAAAATTCTAAGTTGTAAAAAAAATATATTATTTTGCTATTTTAATTTTGAAAACATAACGTATTACTTTTTAGTTGACACTTTCTTTTGCACACATTGTCATAATTAACTTTAAGGAAAAATTTATTATAGTTATTTCATCTACAACGCTTATTATCTTAATTAACTAGTAAAACTGGTTATGACATTATTTGTGATGTCTTATTTTCTTTACGCTGCACGACGATCGTCATGCAATGTTGTTAGTGACAATCACATACAAGGTTATCTTTGGTGTTTATGAATGTTTTGCTAAGGCGATTTTCCTAATTTGATAATTCCGTCTTTTTCGTTCGTCTTAAACATTTTGTCAGTGATGTAACATCTCGAATTTACTGCTGTTTGGCATTTTGCCTTTTTTTTCTACTATCTGATGGTTTTAAATTGGGAATCACCGCCTTCGGTGAGAAATAATAAGTATCGCGTAATTGTGTATGTTTGAGTGTATAACCTTATTCACGTTTTTACAAACAAAAAGTGCGGTGCATGACTTGAGGTGAATACGGTTCTCAATTTCATGGATCTCGGGTTGCTGGCTCTGGAACTAGTGAAAATGGAATTCCCATCGAGTGTAACCTCTTCACCCGAGGCAACACGCCCCGTTAACGAGTTTGGCTCGGTGTTTCTGCCAGTTTCGCCAGTGGACCAGCGAAACACAACAAACATATATGATTTTGGCTTTAATCAATTATCATGCATGTGCATGCTGCTACGTTCGAACTTTTAATAGTAACTTGTAAATTTTGAAAATATAAAATGTATGATCTTGTAATGCAATACAAATAATCAAAACAAATTATATTGATCCTGTGGTCCCATTGATTATAACCCTCTGATTATGAAAGTACATTACAAAATTCTACTTATATTTTAAAATAATCATTTTCCAAAGAAAAATGATTTTACTTTTTAAAGATATTTGGGTATTGTGTTCAGAGATATTAGACAATTGTGTTCGCATTACTATATTTCCCAAAAGATATTATGTGTAATAAGCTGAAAATGTTATTTTTTTAAGGTAACTTTAAATAAATTTACCTCACCCGAGACCCATCTCAATATTTTTTATTTTAACTATTATACCTTGTTGCAAGCATTTTGTGAGCTATTGCATACAATGGTATTGTGAGGAACGCAGGAATCACTTAGCTCAACATAAGTTTATTTAAATTACCTTTGTTTAAACTTTCCTTATTTTGAAAACACATCTAGATAACCACGGATTCACACATTGGGCCTCACCCTACCGGTGGGGGTTGGACTGTGGATGGCTAGTTCTAGGTGAGAATTAATTTTATTAATTGGGGTGTTGTTCACCCTAGTCGCCGCACTGAGATGGCCCGGCATCGGAATCTAGGAGACAGCGCAGTCGGGGACTGATAAGCCTCCAAGTGGCGGCTCTGGGCAGCGGCTGACGCGGGTTCAATCCAGAGTGACCTTTTGTTTCTACTCATCCATAGACACCTATAACCCATTCCTGAGGAACTCGCCACTTAGAGAAAGGTTTGTTCCAGTCCAGAAAATAATTGTTATGATATGGCCACAGATACTTTTATTGGCCCCAACGGAATATAATATTTGGTTGAGTAAACAAAACGTGAAAAGTAACAAAATTGATTTCTTTCACCTTACAAAATGCACATTTGAATAAACAAAAACTCTATAATAGACCAAGAAAATTAGACTGTAAAAGAAAATATTTAGTTGTATTAAGTGTATATATTTGCTTGGCCACTCGTTTGATGCCTTCGTTCGAAAATACAATTCGAGAGTTTATTGGAAATTACTATTGTTGCTTAATAATGATATAACATTCTTTATGAAACAAGTTCAATAGGAATCTTAAAAGTAAAGCAAATGATTCGCTTCTGAATTTCGGTTGCACCTCGCTATTTTATAATAACCAAAACCATATAGTGTACGTAGACCGAAACGAATATTTAGCTGTAACTACCAAATCACACAGTTTACGGTATCCAGTTAATAACAACAAAATAATTTGGCTTTTACAACAAGAGATTTTATTGCCCCTATACATACAATCAATTTGATTGCACCAAACAAACTTTGTGTCATTCAACTAAACCTTTATCTCAGTGCGACTAACCGAGAGCGAGATTAGGCTTAGATCCGTAGACGGTTGCAAAGACAATTAAATAATGATTTCTGTACAGTTAGAGTCCATTCTGGCTCTAGTATCGATTCCTTATCCTACCGTAACATCCCGCAGTAGGATAACCAACTTTATAAAAAAATGTCTATTACTACATGGCTGAATGTCAATTGTACACATTTGGCTTTGCTTATACTATCCTGTCCATTGAATACCCGTCGATTATAACATGAAACAATGTTTGTATAATTTATTATTATACAGACTTAGACTCCAAAATTAATAAAATGAACGATAAGCAAAGTCACTGTCAATTAAGAACGTATTATTTCATAAAGATATTAGCAAACCGTAAGATGTGTTTATATTGCACTGACCACATCACTAAACGTATAGCAGCGTTTATATAATACTGTTACGGGCAAGAATATTTTAAGTGAGATTTAATTACAAAAACTTATGTGTAATCTAATTATACTCACTAATCAACAATAACAATGTCAAACAAGCATTTAATTTTGATTCTACACGTGGTAAGTGACTGAACGCTCCTTTCCTATTTACTAGGCTGGGTTTGATTTGTTCATTTTAATACGAGATATTTACTACAGGCTTATAAATTGGAGAGCCAAAAAAACTGGTAAAGGCGTGCGTATGGAACCAATCAGAGTAACGCGATGCGGTCGGCAGCGCTTATATAAGACAACAAGTGTCTGGCAAAGTTGCTAGATCGTTTACTGCTGCTACAATGGCAGGTTATCAAGATGTGAGTTTTAACGTGTGTTTATAGTCAGCACACGAGAGATGGGGCATAGCATCTCCGAGGTAGAGATTAAGTTTCGATTTTCGCGTACGACCATTTCACGAGTGTACCATGAATATCGGGAATCCGGTAAAACATCAAATCTTCGACATCGCTGCGGCCGGAAAAAGATCGTGAATGAACGGAACAAACGACAACTGACGAGAATCATTTAACATGACAGACGTGCAATCCTTTGTCAAATTGGTGCAGATTTCAATGCCTGCTGCATACCTTCAGACATTTGTCGAGTCCATGCCACGTCTTCTTGCGGCACTTCTGCGTGCTCGCGGGGGCCCTACACGATATTAAGCAGGTGTATAAGTTTTTTTTTAACTTCAGTGTATGTCTGTAGGGTGTATAAAACTCCGTGTAGGCCAGTCACGTTAGTAACAAGTAAGTACAACTGATGAATACCAGACCACCAGTAAAAGAACTCAACCAATTTCTATGTTTTTTCAGACAAGAATATTTTCAGACATGGATGGGGTGTTATTTGTAAGATTGTGTTTAAAATATCCATTCCGTATCAATTATTGGTTTCTCCCTTAAAATGTTTTGGTTTAGATTAATATAATGAATATTATTTAAAATCAAATAAAAATTTCGACAAACAATCGTCTTTAAAAAAGGAGAATTATATCTCTGTATTATTTGACATGCATTCAAGTTTGGTATCAAGCGCATAATACAATAAGATACAAGCCATATATGTACGTAATGCTCTCATTTCCAGAAGGACTCAGGTACGTCTTCTCATATATATATTTATTTATTCCTGAATTTGCACGCACGCTTAAGATAAACCGTTTTCTTCAGCGTATAAACAAAGACAGAGTATTGAAGTGCAGAAGTGAAATTATTAAAATATATACACGTATTACATTCAAGTTTACAGTTGCGTTTCTAACGTTGCTATAAATCTTAGAGATCTATAACATGTTTTACTAAATATGTTTTAATATCATTTTTAAAAATCTTTTAGCTAGACACTGGTACTGCTAGCATTCTCTAATATTAACAACTAATATAAATATGTAATACACGGAACATTGTAAAGGGCTACTATGGTGGTGCGAATATGGAAAGAGCCCCCATACAATTGGTTCTGGTTCGACCCCCAGCGAAATCATACCCGGAATTTTGTATGTGGGAAACGGGGATACGTGGCTGCTAAGGCTGTCGCTTATTGTAGTATTTGAAAAGCGTTTTTTTTAAGACACACTTAAAGTGTTCCCATTTTGTTTACTGACGAAAAGAAAACGTAACTCAGACGAGGACAGAATTGTACTTTAAAAATATCATGCGTACTATAAATATTATTTTGGTGCCTCCCGACATCGTTTAAAAGCGTTGGATACCAAAAAAATTTAATATTTTTTTATTTGTACTGAACATTGTTTTACTTACATGTGTGTAAAATTTTCCTCGAATAAAAAAAATTCCACTTTATATTTTTTTCGAGTAATTTGATATCAAACACAAATTTTCGGTTTTGCTGCAACCATAATAACAAATACTAATTAAGTAACAAAGTTTTACTAATGAAAACATTTACAACGTAAAATAATGTCTTGGGTCAACAATTCACTTCCATATAATTACCAAACAACTGTTCATTAATTTAAAAAAATGTTAAAATGTGCGAAAATATCTTTAAATGATTATTTTTTATACAAATGGCTTGTTGTTTGGTGATTAAATGTGTATCACGTGGTAGCCCATTGCATAAGTTAACTTCGTAATTTTTTGCATGTATAAAACATATTTAGTAATTTTAGTATTTTTTATTGCGGCTGTAGCACTACAGAAAAATTTTGTATTTGACATCAAATTATGTTAAAAAAATATACAGTAAATTTTTTTATTCGTAGAAAATGTAATTATATACAGTGCGTACAATTCGAACAATGCCTGATTCAAATATAACATTATTTATTCTTTGGCATCTGACACGCTTAAACGGCATGTTAACACTGCTGTATCTTATATCGTACTACCCAAACACGGGATAACTACGATAGGAGCCTATACTGAACCTTACTACACACTTTACGTTAATAAAATAGTAGGGTTACCTCTTAACATCTCATATCTCATAGGTACACGCAGCACGACGAAAACACTGCACGCCAGTCTAGAGTCCTGCGCGCAGCGGCGATAGGACACGTGATGAGCGTGTCAATGTAGTCCTTATCACTCTTTCGCATCTGAGCGTCAAACGCGACAAACCTCTAAGTAGGCGGCAGCTTTAATATGCGGATCTTCTCCGGATGCTTCTATTTACGCTCACTGTAGTCCAGCGTTGCTCCCCGTCCCAGGTGTTCACTACTTGTCACCTTTATGTAGAAGATAAACCTCTCCACGCTGGAAACTACTCTGGTGTACCCTCAACAAATATTTTCTCTCTACGCCTGCTCGGAATTGAATATCATAATTTTTTATCATGGTGTACTGAAGCCCAACAAAACTTTTGCCCCCGCAGCTAAGCTAGCCAATAATTATCATTTTAAATCGAAGGGTGTGTTTTGGATGATTGAATTAGCAATGTATTCCGAAGCATATTTCTTGGAAGGGTTGAGGGAATGCAATATGGGGCAAATAATATTACTTCAAAATATTTAGAAATAAAATATAAAAAGGAAAATTACCGGGCTTTCTAAATTAACATTTACATACGTTGAACATAAAGCAGAGAAACTATTAGAGATAATCTGATGAAACTGCTTGAATTTGACGAAATAAAGACAGAGTTGGCAGTGTGTAAATGCTGACACTGACCACAATAAACCGCAAAACATCGCGTTAAACAATATAGAACAGAACGACAAACAGTAGCTAAAGTTTACATGGTAGTGAATTCACAGTCGGTCACAACCGCGTTTCTCATGGCATCCAGTGCGTATGGCTTTGTGTTTTTCAGTGTTTCCCCCCATATATAAATTTTACGGTGTTAAATCTGTAGATGTGGGTGGATAATCAACACTTCCTCGTCAGCCTATCCACCTAACAAAAAAATGTTTCATCCAGGAGCAACCGTACGTCTCGACGTAAATGTGACGGTGCACCGTTGCTGGAAAAATAAGATGTCATAGGGGTAGAGCAAGTGAAGGTATGGCAGGTTTTTTTTCCTGCAACATGGTGCAGTAACTTTCACATGTCACCCATTGTTCAATAAAGCATGGCGCCTCAAGTCTTCTGGTTGACACGCCGCACCACAATGTTAACCCAGGATAATCAACCACTTGCTATACCACAATGTGGGATTTTCATCGGCCCAGTACACCAGTTGTGGCGGCTGTGAGTTCCANTAATCAACCACTTGCTATACCACAATGTGGGATTTTCATCGGCCCAGTACACCAGTTGTGGCGGCTGTGAGTTCCATTTAATTTAGTGGTTACCTCATCCGAATAAACTATCAGGTCAGTAAAATGTCCATTGTAGTTGCAAATATTCACAACCCCTTCACAAAATTCATCACGCCTAACTGGGTGGGGGCCGCGGTGGTGTAATGGTTAGATTACTCACCCCCACCAATGTGAACCGGGTTCGATTCCCAGCAGGGTCGCCCTCGGATTTTCGCATGTGAGAATCGTGCCGGACGATGCCGCTCCTTGGTGGGTTTTCTAGGGGATCTCCCATTTACCCTGCCCTTGCATTTCGGTGCTGCTTCATACATACCTCGCTTCACCCTCATCGATTCTACTCTCAAGACTT
>NQII01008597.1:17027-78019 GCA_002778355.1 Clitarchus hookeri | reverse complement strand
GGCTTCCCCAACGTGGGGCCTAGATAAGCCTGCAGTATACCTCAAGTTAAGTTGGCGCCCGGACGTGGGGCCCAATGCTATTTAGTGTAGCATACATCAAGTTAATTTGGCTTCCCAACTGTGGGGCCTAAACAGCTGGCGTCAATTTTAAACTAAATACTTGCACATAATCAACTGAAGTCTATTAAAATTGTGAAATCAAATTTACCTAGTGTCGTTTATGGCCATACAGTATCACAATATGCTCCTAAATATTTCCTTAAAGGACATGTAAAAATAGACATAAATGGATTGCATAAAGAAGAAATAAATGCTGTAATAAAATTCTTCAATTTAACAAAATAGCTTTTGCCAACATTTCAAGTAAATTTTCAAGTAATTATTTCCGTAACATTTTATAATAAACACGAAAAATAGATATACAAACAAAAATTTGACAAGCTCTTAATATTAAGTGAACTTAAAATTTATATTTCGTATAGATTTTCATAAGCACTTAAGATTATTTAAAAATAGTGGGGCATGAATACATCAGCTTTACTTTTGTAACATCCTTTTTTAATTATCTCGTATTAAAATTATTTTTACAAAAAAGTTTAATGATAACAAATGATTTTAACATGGTTTCCCTTCTCATCTCCTATTATATACTGTACCAACAACATATTCACGCCATTTTATTTTGTGATGTTTAAACCTTAAATATGTGAAACTTCACAAATAACCAAATTAATTCNAACATATTCACGCCATTTTATTTTGTGATGTTTAAACCTTAAATATGTGAAACTTCACAAATAACCAAATTAATTCAATAGGATAAAAATAATATTTTCATAAAAACAAAATAGAGCATTTTTTTATTCACATCCACACAGCAATTTGTGCTTTTCATACACGTCAAGACTAAATGTTCTTTTATTTGTGTGCTGCCTTGTTGATGACAGATTATTAATAATTAAGCTATTTGTTAGCCTACTTTTCGAAGGAAAGTAAGGCTTATGATATCACTTTCCTGAATGTGTGTGTGTATGTATGTGTCTCTGTGTCCCCCTTTAAATTTTTTTACGCTTGAGCCGAATTTCACTAAACTTGGTGCACATATAGTACTTAGTAAGTACACATGGCTTTTAAAGTTTTTGACTACTTCGGGCACATATTTTCAAAATAGCGACAATTTAAAAATTTGAATGGATACATTATATCTTGGGAACCATTCAACCGATTGAAACAAAATTTTGTATGCTGGCAGAGTATCGTGTAAGCATTAAATTTTAAGATGTATATTGTTTAAGGTACTCTATTTTGGAAAATAGCACTAAATGAAGAAATTAAGGTTTTTCATTATATATCGAAAACTATGTAACCAAATTTGGCAGATAGGTGATGCAATGATAGGCCAAGTCAACGTAAGTGATTGAACTTAATTGGGTACGTACTTTCAAAATAGCGGCGATATACATTTTTTAGGTTTATTTGGTATATCTGCCACACCATTTAATGAATTTCTACCAAATTGTGTATACTAAAAGTATCTTTTACAAGCATTATATATAACAACACATAACCACTTTTGTAGGCCATTTTGGAAGATAACATCATAGGAATATATAAAGTTAATGTGTCATATCTCGCTAAAAAGTCATCTATTCCTACCAAATTTGACAAACAAATAGTACTGATGCAGATAATGGTAAAGTTTATTTTTTATGCACGTCAAAAACTTATTTTCAAAATGTCAGCATACAGCCACTTAAGCCTATCATAGTATGTCATTAAAATTATGTAATCAATTCTAACATAACTGTGTATTTTGACAGAATATTTTAGGTCTATCAAATGTATCTACAAGGAGAATATTTTGTCCACCGTTTTTTAAGATAGCACTATGCGAATAAATAATGTTTTTATGTCATATCTCGCGAAAAAATTGACCATTCCTATCAAATTTGGCAAACAAGTAGTTATGTGGCAGATGATGTAAAATTGCATGTTGTATGTACATCAGACATTTATTTTCCAAATGGCGGATGTTTAGTTACATGAGATTTAATTACTATATCGTGGAAACAATTTAATCATTTCCAACGTATCATATACTGGCATTATATATTACAACTATAAAATATATCTGCATAGGGAATATTTTGCCCGCCATTTCGTAAGATAGTGCCATGCGAAAAAGTAAAGATTTTATGCCATATCTCACGAAACAATTGACCGATTCCTATCAAATTTGGTAAACAAGTAGTACTGGGGCAGATTATGTTAAGAAGTTTTTTAGCATGTCATATACTTATTTTCTAAATGGGGGCCATATAGCCATTTTAGCTTAGAATGCTATATCGTCGAAACAATGTAATTAATTCCAACTTAACTTTGTATGCTGTCAGTAGGTACTACAACTATCAACTGTGTCTACATGGAGCATTTTTTCCCTACATTTTGTAAGCAAGCAATATGTGATTAAATAAAATTTTTATGTCTTATCTTGGGAAAGAATTTACGGGATTCCTACAAAGTTTCGCAAATAAATAGTACTGCAGCAGGTGGTGTAAACTGGTATGTTTCAAGTAGGTAAGCCATTTATTTCCAAAATTGTGGCTATAAAAATATTATAGCCTAGTATATTTTATAAATAAAAGAAATTCCAACATAAGTCTGTATGCTGGCAGTGCTTATTACAACCATCAACTATCTCTACGCAGAGTCTTATTTCTCAGCATTTTGTATGATAACCCCACCAATAAAAAATAAATTTTTTATCTCATGTTACGGGAAACAATCAACCCATTCTAAACACAATTTGGCGAAGATGTTATACTGTGGTAGACCCTATTAAAATATATATTATTTTAAAGTATGACTTACTTATTTTCAAAATGACGACCATAAAATGATTTTATTTTTGTGTGCTATATATATGAAGTTATGTAATTTACATTAACCTAACTTTGTATATTAGCAGTATACAATCATCGAATGTGCCAGTACATTATTTTTTGTCCTCCATGTATGAAGATCACCATATTAAACCTATGATGTTTTATGCCATATCTCGATGTATAATGAACCGAATACCACCAAATGTTACGTACAAACATTTCTACTAATATGTACATAATTTTGCATACCTTAAATGTTACAGAACTCCATGTAAATTTTCATGATTTAAATGGGTCTGACAACGATGTTCAAAATGACGGTTTCATAAATAATTTCGTTGAGTTAACCGCATATAATAAACAATTTAACCAGATTCAACCATATTTGTATGCAGATATAATTCATCAGAAGTATTGTCTATAGAATTTATTTTTTTGGAAATTTTGCACGAAAGCATAAAATAAGAAAATAACTGTTTTTATGGGATACCTCAGGGACAAAACAACTGATTTCTACAAAATTCTTCACACAATCAATGCTACGATGGGTCATGTAAAATTTACATATTTTAAGTGGCTCAGTCATTTATTTTTAAAATGAAAGCTCTGTAAATATTTTAGGATAGTAAACCCTATCACTCAAAACATTATTCTGTTTATATCCGAAGTTGATGCTCCGAATCCAACCTCCGTAATACAGTGGATTTCAAACTAGCTTATTATTAGATACTCGGATATTTCGAGGATTCATTTGAGGACAAGCTAGACCTTATACACTTGTAGTGTTGACTTTCTTTCCAATTGGATCGCAGTATATTAGCCACGCCTTGGACGAATTTGAGCCAACGACTATTAAGGAAGAAAAACACGGCTGAATCCCATGCTACCTGGTCTGGAGAGAAACTGTAACATCAGCCAATAAACCACTTCCTGCGGCTCGAGTACACAAATGACTGTGGAGTCCAGCTGGTTGCAACATGAATCCGCGACATTTCCGGGTCTCTACTTTCTATACGAGGTTTTCTGCGTTCAAGTCCAGGATAAGACACGTGTGTATTTGTAATTGTCTTACTAACTTTGCACCCATGTTGAGGAAAGCAAGTGTGTTAGTTATATCAGTAACTTCTTGTTTTTAATATACTTTTTCTTCTCTAGTGATGATAACTGAGGAAAAGAAATATCTTGTAAACCATTCACATAGAATCTGTGCATGTTAATTTTAATACAAATATAGTGAAAGTAGCATAGCTACAAAGTTCTAAATGCTTCACTTCACACCTGAAGTAATCAGCAGCTTGACGGCAGCAAAGCAATATAAACGCGCGCACCAGTTGCTCGTCCCACGGCTGCCTGTAGGGCTGGCAGCCGTGCAGCCCACGTCCGCGCGAAGGACATGACACTCCTCTGCCCCTCCCAGACACGGCCATAGTCTCCCACTGGCGTGCGCATGCGCCAGCGAGACGGGAGGGCTGCCTCCACCGCAGCCCAGCCCAGCACTGTACAGGCTAGTACGCTGTCCTCGCTCGAGGGGATCGGCCTACGATCGTTGGCAGAGCACAAACCTCCAAGCAATCATTATAATAAGGTTTCTTTTAAATTGAGAGGAGTTGTGATATTAAAATGTGTTTACTGTAATTTACAAATAATTAAGGCCGAAGGCACTGCAGCGCTATAGCACCCGGCACATTATATGGTATGGATACAGTAACTGGCGATACAAGATTCGCTTCTCTTCATTTGTACGTCTCATCCCCACATTTTACATCATCCAACACTTTTGAAACATGCGTACACGATATAATATACATATTCAGGGAAAACAGCTCACAAATTTCATATTATTTCACGCAAGTTATTTTAGCATCAAGATACTTTGAAAATCACAAAAAAACTTACATTTAACATTCGAAAGTTTGTTTTATTTTCCTGCTACATTTGGAAATTGTTTAAAAATGGTTATTACGTCAGTATTTGGGAATGACAAATGTGAACCCATTTAATATATTTATACCAAATTAATTTAAATAATACTATTGCTACTCCGGGTTACAATTAATACTTCCGATTCGTGTCATTAAATATATGTCAAATAGTTTTGTATATTCTTTTATAACTAGAGCCACCTGTTTGTCGTGAGAAGATTTTATCCTATGAGCACACTTGCAGTCTTCATTTAGGTATAAGCCTCCCGTCTTTGTGCGAAGACAGTTTGTTACACGAGTGTGCCAATTAGAATTATGTTTCTCCTATACTGGCCGTCATGATTCGCGGGACAACCGATAAGACGTGTAACAATTCAAATTATATAATCACGAAAGTGGTTCTGAATTAAAGTGCGCTGGAATGCAGCTTGTTTTGAAAACTTTTTGCGAAAAACAGGTGGCGCTAGTTATAACTTGTCTAAAACACAATCCATGTTACACCCATTACAATAAGCTTAATTATGTAAGAGTTCATAATATGTAGACAAAATGAGAACATGAACGGTTTTTCATGCTGTAACTTAACGTTGAATTGCGCGGCATAGAACGGCATCAAGGGATTAAAAACATTTATTATAAAAATTTAAGTACATATTACAGAGCAATATATAATAACTTTCTGGGTCGTAATTCGTGTGAAGTATTATATTCAACTTCTAATATTTACGAACTAGCTGACGTTATGCTTCATGTTCTCCGTCATAACGAAGTAAAACCATTTTAAGCTTGAGCTTTTAAAAATAATAATCATTAATAAAGATTTTTTAGTAGCAAGAGTTCAAAATTAAAATTTGTAAACAAAAGCGTTATTTATAAACTCATAATAGAAATGTGTACAACAAAATATAATTATCTTGGATTTGATCCCAAACTTATCAGATATCTCCAGAGAAAGTGAAACACATGTAAAGTTTAGACAAAGCCATTATTAACCCTTTCATTCCCAGATGTGATAATTGGTAATATGTTGCACGGAAAGGTTATATTTGATCAGTACTGTACACTGCAAATCTCAGTGCCCAACTTCAAGTCTCAGTGCCCAATGATCTTTCTTGTGTCATGGCTGGTTCATATCTCCAACCACTAAACAAATCATCATTGGTTCAATCAACAAAAAAACGTTCTCTGTAAATTTAAGTACAGCGCGCTTCAAAATGTGTTATTTGCAACATAATAAATCGTAAACTAATGTGGGAATGAAAGTGTTAAACAATGCGAAATTTCAAGGCAGGCGTTAAGTGTGTCCTTCAGATACTGCTAAAGTTAATTAGACCTACCCCACACTGTAAGTTCGGAGTATGTATGCTTAGTTGATTGAAGACATCGAAAATCATGAAGTCAAATATAATCCTGAATTAAGCTTTCCGTTAGTAAAACACAGATTGCGAATTAATAGTCAAATTAGGTGTCCAAGTCATCTCAGCAGATATTGCAAATTTGGGGAATTGAATAAATTATATAAAACGTGCAGTTAATGTAGTAAGTAACATGTAAATGCATATTCATTGGGTATGTTCAGGGACGGAAGGTTCAATTCGTTGTATTGTCATTTTATTTACGATGTTGTATATGTTTTAAGATATTTATTTCTGAGTCAGTTGGATATGTGTGAATGAACGACACGCCAAAATGTGAAAAGTTTACAACTTATTAAAAGTGAACTTACCAAATCTTATTTAAATTGTTGTGCACATAAACAAGAACACAATTATTTGTGTTTTGCACATTATGGATATTTTCCTTAGAGCACATATGTCTTTAACAGCATGTGTTATGTTATCTATGTGGCACAAAAGAAGTGGCACTTGCCTGGATTGCACAGCAAATTTGGAAATTTAGTAAAATTCGGATACTTTCGGTCACAAATGGTCAGCTTTGGAAAGCTGTAACTACCTGTAAGGTGTGCATGTGACATGTAATTACGATAAGTCTTCAAATTAATTCTTTTATAACCTTCGTTTTATTTTAGTTAATTAAATATTGATTACAATAAATCTAATGTTTGACATCATGTGTGTATACATACACAATATCTTACAGTAAATGGAGAGCACTTCTAATTTTGTACAAATTTGAAATGAAATCTCTACTTACATTTGTAGATTTCTAAATTTATACGATTATTCAAATATTCACGAAACTATCTCGAAGTATAGTATAACTGTATAAAAATGTAAGAGAATATAGCATAGTCTAAAGTATAATATATTTTGGGCTTTATAACTTCATGTTTGCAGGTGTTTAAATACTTCAACCACAGGTTAGTAATTATTATTAAAAATTTTGTCAAAATAACTAAAATTATTTTATTTTTGTAGCAAATAAGGCTACATCGGGATTCAAAATGATTTTTATGAAGCGGGAGAATTCCATGACCTATGACAATATTTTAGCTTACTCCTGATCAGCATGATTGTATTGTAATTACGTGAGTTTAGCCGGATTCGGAAGAGAATAAAGGTATTTATTCAATTAAATAAATACATTGAATTTAATATTTAAAATTACTTGCAGAACTTAACACAAGAGTGAGTACAATTTCTGTTTCTGGAATACAACTCTCAATCTCTCACTTTTATATCAGAAATATTCAGTATAGTACATTAGCGGTTTCTTCACACTTTTTGAATCAATCCTTAGAAAAATCACCCCAGCACGATGAGCTTGGTTGTCTTGTAATATGTCATGTACCAGAACCGTTTTATACTTCTATTAACAGAAAAATTACTTATTTTTATTAAATTGAAATTTTACTTACATTTTATCTATAAATTACAATATTTTAATTATAAGTTATATAGATAAAATCAGTGATACAATAAGTGAGGTGGTAATGCCTAGTAATAAATAGTTCTTATGCAAAATATTATTAAATTGAGTGTGCAGAAATGCGGCACGCTATTCCCTCTGGTGTAATTTTGTAGACTTCGTTAAACTTTGTAGAGTAAGGCGGAGTAATATCCTGGAAGCAAAACTTAAGCAGGGCTTCAGAAAAGTTGGAAGTAACAGCGACAGAAATCACTACGTCAAGAGTGAGCGCTACCACAGAAAAAGTAATATTGCAGAGGAGAAATTGCTGTGTGTATTGCGAACTCCAGCCATACACGCCTGTAAAAGGGCATCACCGGCCCGCAATACGGAGGAACGTGGTTCACCAATCAGTTCCTGAGACTAACTGGCCAGACGGCAGTCCAACCAATAGAGAGTATTCCATAACGTGCAATAACCAATCATACTCAAGGCCCGTTTCCACAACTTCGCACAGCCAATGAGCGACCGAGTTCGCCTTCATCAAAGGAACCTCCATGACATTTCGTTTCTGTAAACTTACCTATTCTGTGGTGATACAGTGTGCCTTCTCACCTTATATTATGTAAAGGTGGTACACTCAAGGTTATTCAGCTAAGATGTTCACCCCACATATATCTCCCGAACCGCGGAAGGTATCGCAACTTTGATTCCCAATTCGCTAATGGCTCTGCGGGGCTCATAATACACCATCTCTGTCTGCTCCGAGATGTACTCAAGTACTGATATAACGATATCAACTTTGTTTTTTAATTGGAAATGTAACCATTTCGGCCAGTTAGGTGGCGTGATGATTTTGAAAACCCGAAGTGCAATTTTTGAGATATAAGGGGCTGTTAATAGATGTAAGCATTTGACTGAAGCTGTGGAGGGGTAGGTTTCGTCTTCCACTGGGATGACGCTATATTTGTATATTTATACACACACAGACTGAACATTCGTCCTGGTTGCAACATGGTCCCCGCCAGCCTAGGACTGTCACCTCATCGTCGTATTGCAAAGATGCCAAAAGTAGAGACGTCTGTTTATCGCCAAGGTTTCAAGCGCAGTGTACACTTCAATACCCTATGCGCATACTCGCAGCTTTCCCCTGGTTGTGTCACCCATCTTTGGTAAGGCAATTTCTCACATGACTGACGAATCAGAATAAAGCTACCCCGATACTGAAAGTCGTCCGTGATTCGCGGGGCGGGCACACTGCTCAGACGCGCGCCAGTTAAAATCATCCAACCATGAAAGTGGATTTGAGCAAAGTGTTTGGAATATAACTCAACATGGAATAATGCAGCGAAGAATCGCTGTCCCAGCCATAGCAAATATCATCTGTGGACGTTTCTTGACTGAATAAATTTTTTTGAAGTACTGTTTTTTTTTAATTATGCGGATTTTGTTTTCTGCTACTTGTAGAAATTACCAGTGCCATAAACCTTAATCAAACATTTTACCACAGGCTGTATAACATTCATATTATTTGTTATGTTTGCATCTATCAAGACATACTGCGACATTTTTAGAAATATAACTATGTCACTATCCCGCCCTGTCCTAAACACCTTGGATACTATATCCGAGGCAATAGTACAATACGGAATTGCTTTGTCTTTGAAAACAATTCTCTGTTACTTCGTTAATACGTTGACCAAACATCAACATTATATCGCATTAGCTGTAATTATTTTAAACAAAAAATTTAAATTTAATTTAAGTACCGGAAAGAGCGGGATGTATTGCAAGATGGGTTATGTTGTATGTGCGTGTGAATGTAAATGATTGGATAGTAAGGAATGAACTTAGATAAGTTAGTGTGTGATTGAAATTGGCTCTGAATATAAACTGAACTATTGCTATGTGTGTGTAAGAGTATTGACTGACGCCGGCGTCTTTCACCTTGCATCTGACAACCACTCGTGCGTGCAACGCCTTAGAAAAAACGTACATGGAAATAAAATGTACCCATTTCCACATTTGTAGCTTTTAAATGGCAGAAAGTGTAGTAAACAAGAAATATAAAAGCAACAATCTTTTGATAATTTAAAACAGGAATAACATGCAAAAATAACACTAGGCACATGCGACCAATAAAATATGATACCTACTAACGACTTTACATTAACGTAACTCATATTAACCGGAAATATTATGTTTATTTAAATTAAACGATACGTAGTTGCAAATGAAAAATATTGAAATTACTGTGAAAATGAAAATAAAAATCAATCTATTATTAGAGAAATTTTTACTGTAACTGAGTCAGGCAAATTAAAATATTAAAACCAATTTCCCTATCACTTTTTTTTTGTTAGCCATATAAAAGTGTAAATTACGTGACAACATAACTGATAAAGGAGTTTCTGGCTTCAATAAAACAAATCTATCAGTGTCACAAAGTAAGATGCTGGAAATTATTGCACCTAGACTAGCGTGTATGGTATAATTGAAAAACCCCAGCCCTCTGGAAAGTCCTAGGTAGTTAAAACCGCAAAATTTACAATTAAAATGAATGATTATATGTTCCAGAAATAATTTAACTCTTGGTGAGAAACAGAAAAATTAATTTATGCATGAAGACATGATAGTAGCACAAAACTTAAGGAATACTTATCCTTCTGTAGTGGAGTCGGCAGCGTCGGTGTAATAAAACCCACTCATGATCTAAAACCTGGCGTCTCAGGACTCTTGCTTGTCGACACTCATTTATAGAACTTTGAGGCACCTCTCTACACCTCTCCTAGGCTCACGCTAGCCAGTCTTGGCAACATTTACTGAGAAATCGCCATATACTTCCATCATGCCTGATATGAGAGTCCCTGGGTTCACACAAGGCGACAATGACCTGGAAACACATCCAATATAAAGTCATATCCTGTTACCACAAACTTTACATCAAAAGCATTAAATTTTGATTTCTCTGAGGTGCTAAAATAAACTAATATACATACATTTTAAATATGCTGCTGTAAAGAGAAAATAAAATTACATTATCTTCTATGACTTACTACAAACTGCACTTTGTAGTTAAATAAAAAAATAAAATTATGAAGAAATTTGAGCGAAGACAGAATTCTATCAAAACTAAATTATAAGTAGTTAAACAAAACAAATGTAATAAAATAAATATAAACTGACTCAGTTGAGACATAAAAAGATGTGAGAATACTGCCTCACTACAGTGCTACACATGAAAAGCCGGTGTAACTGGCACACAGCCAACCAATAACTGCAAGTTTCAGTAAGGTAGGCACGTTCATTGTAGTTCGGACCTATATAACGCCGGTGCATATAAATGCACAGAACAATACATCTGGTGTTTCTATAGTTTACTAAACCATCAGTCTTGAGTGTCCTCTACTTTCAGAGTAGCGCCTACCTGCCACTTAAATTGCATTGCAAAGTGTTCGAGACAGGCGGTTCTTTTGTGAAAACAATTTACGGCGTTGGCCCGAAAAAAATAATTTTTTTAATATTTGTACCACATCCAGCTTCTAGACATTATCAGAAGTTTCTTTGAACCAGAGAAAAAAATTGAGTGGCTTGTTTTTGCTTAAATACATATCCAAGTAAACAAGTAATGAAAACCAACTTACGTACAGGAATGAAATAACTCACACTGAAAAAATATGCAAATAGGTTTTTCAAGAAGTAAAAAAAAAAACCTACGTGGATTGTTTTGCGAACTAAATGGCTAAACATAAGGAAATTCTTGCACATGCTGTAATAAATTAATTTAAGCATACCTTTGAATGAATAAAGACGGGACCTTCCAGATTATCTTGTTTACTTTTCTGTAAATAGTTTGGTTAATTTTATTTGAACATCACAACAATAGTTAAATGTGGGCTTTAACCTGTAATTTTGTAAAAAAAAAAATCATGTGATCTCAAAATTTTAAATTGAGGTAAATGGAGTTACAGATAGACACACCAAAATGAACAGTATGTGATACAAATATAACGTAACAGATTTTTTCGTAGCCAACACCTTTAACGTGTTCGCATTATACCGACATAGACCATAAAACATACTTGAGACGAGGGACGAATATCACTTTCAAGACATCACGAGTATTATAATATCATTCCCGAGCCTTCCAAAATAGCTTAAAACGGCTTTCCCACACTCCTGTATTTCAAAATATGCTGGTCAGAAACACGCAAAACTTACGTAGGGCCTTGCATTGGACTTTGCTGCAGACTTCACGGCAGTAAACTGATATATCTTGAAGTCCTGTAGGCTGCATCAGCACGACGAAAACACTGCGCGTAAGTTGAAAGCCTTGCATTTAGGAGCGATGGGCATTAGTTGTGAGTGTTAATGTCGCCCTTATCGATCCCACTATTCTTGGCCTCAAACGCGCAAAACAACTCGAGGTGGGCAGCGCCCCTAACAGTTCGAGGTAACAAATGTGGGTCGAGTCACGGGAATATGAAACTGTCTGCCTTTAACACTTTCAGACCCACTGAAATTTACGGTTTCAGGTGTTCCAAACTAATTTTTATGATACGTGTTTGGCTTAAGTCGTCATAGCCCTTGTTTAGTTGTCACAGCCAATGAGCTGTAGGCTATATGTTCGGCTACAGTTTTGTAAACCAATGATGACTTGGACCAGTAAGATGGTTTGTGAATCATACCCACAGGCAAGATCATTTGTCTTTGTGCTTCGCAGTGTGCAGTGTGCAGTGCGCAGTGTGCAGTGTACAGTGTACAGTGTGCAGTGTACAGTGCGCAGTGTGCAGTGTACAGTGTACAGTGTGCAGTGTACAGTGTGCAGTGCGCAGTGTGCAGTGTGCAGTACAGACAGAAAATTGCCTAGACGTACGTTATGTACACAAATGTGTAAACTTAGTCGAATGAGTTGGAAACAAAACATAGACGGATATAGATTCCATGTCGTTAGATTTTATTTGGATGCTTCACTAACGTTATACCATTACAATAAATATTTCTTGATTTAAAAATAATTAAAAAGTACATAGACTCTACGAAATTGCTCGCAAATGTTCCAACCCATTATACACGTGTATTGAGAGAACTCAATATCGAAGACGATAATCTATCTATAGTGCAACTGTGTACAACTACTGGCATTTAAGTGAGGCGAGAATTGAGTTAGTCGTATACTCAATTAGAGGAACGCCTTTGGTGTTGGTTTCTGCTTTGCCACTCTTGTCGTCGTATTGGTTTGCACCGCATTAGACACGACCACTTCACTGAATAAAGAATACTGGCTGGTTGTAAGACAATGGAATGTCGAACTGATAGTACCCTAATCAAACATCATTCCNAACTGAATAAAGAATACTGGCTGGTTGTAAGACAATGGAATGTCGAACTGATAGTACCCTAATCAAACATCATTCCATACGCAACGGGTAACAATCTCTACTGACTTATGTGGTGGGAATAGGTAGGGGTAGTGAAATTACGGGAAAATATGTCAAGGCAAGTTACATTTCAAAACATTGAACGGTCGTTTACCTACCCTGATCTGGCTGAATTACTTTTTGGCAATTGTTATCTGTCTGC
This sequence comes from Clitarchus hookeri, assembly GCA_002778355.1. Taxonomy (NCBI): domain Eukaryota; kingdom Metazoa; phylum Arthropoda; class Insecta; order Phasmatodea; family Phasmatidae; genus Clitarchus; species Clitarchus hookeri. Next base: position 64,821 of record NQII01008597.1, on the reverse strand, counting down.
ATACGAATCACGTAGGAGCCTTGCCTTGGCCACACACACACGTGCACAATTCTTACTACGATGCGGGCATAGGTAGAGACCAGAACAATTCGCGATTTTAATGACCTGCAGGCTAGACTCTCCAGTCTCATGTACAAATATGCCGATATCAACNGACCAGAACAATTCGCGATTTTAATGACCTGCAGGCTAGACTCTCCAGTCTCATGTACAAATATGCCGATATCAACTGCAAATTGGTTGACTGTTATTGGCATGGAGTATACTCAACTTCAGTCTCACTCCAAGAGCATNTCATGTACAAATATGCCGATATCAACAGCAAATTGGTTGACTGCTATTGGCATGGAGTATACTCAACTTCAGTCTCACTCCAAGAGCACAACTTCACTAATATTTTGCAGGTATTTATTAATATATTAAGCACAAAAATAATAGTAAAGCTCGTAAGTCAAGTTGGTTTTGTGGTTACGGGTGTGGTAAAGTAAATTTTAAAAACTAGGATTTGAAGTTAGAAAAACCAGAACAATTCAGTTTAAAAACAGGACGCAATAGTTAAATTAATATGTAGTGAAAATAGGTTAAAGGAAATTCAAGTAATAATAATCATATTTTTTAGTAAAAGTATTCAAATAAAATTATATGAGTTGAAAATTAGTTACTAAAATATAAAACAAACACTTTAGTTTTGTAACAAATTCTTTAAACTTGGGTTAGTATCTTATAAATTATAATATTAAAAACTTATTTTTTTTTATTATACTTTTTAACCCCACCAATTTCCCTCAGTCTCTGTGGTTTTGTTAACAAATAATCATTAAATTGGTCACACTTCATATCTATATTATAGATAGTTTTGATGATTGCCGCTACTGTTGTTGGCAGTAATCGATTTCTTTCTTTTTACCACTGTGAATTTATGAGAGAAAAGACTCTGTCCCAGTATACTAAACACAAATTCAGCCACTTTCTGTAGTTCTGCATACTGTTCCTCGGAAATGCATTGCTTAAAATATATTAGCCACAAGGAGTTTAAGCTGTCGTATTTTTGAGTACGATTCAAAGTTTTGCTATACATTTTTTCAAATTAGCCCACTCTTCAAATAATTTTTCGTCGTTAATTCCAATGCCGTGATCTTTTAAAAAGACCAAAGATTTTTCAATGTTGCTCCAATCTAGCAAATCAGACCGTTAGATCAATCCAGTCGAAAACTTTTAGGTCCTCAATGGTTCAATCCACATTTTTAAATATTAATTGATTTCATTATAAAAATATATTATTTTAGTTGAAAATTCTTCCGTGTTCTTTCCGTCGTCATGCAACTTCTTTAAAATTGTTCTTACTCTTAGAGGACAAAAATTGTTTGTTATCCTCTCCTCTAGTAATGAAATAACTCTACCCAAAATTTTCCTGATTTCAACAACACTGTTGTTTTTCTTTTCACTCTTTCAATATTTGTGTGAATTATCGCCATTACTGAATGAACGAGGTGCAGGTAACCCTCGGCATACTCATTNCAATATTTGTGTGAATTATCGCCATTACTGAATGAACGAGGTGCAGGTAACCCTCGGCATACTCATTGTTAAAAAACTGCATAATGTACTGTGGAGGTATATCTAAACTAATAAAATATTCTTTTAACGGCTCATGGTATTTCAAATGTTTTTCAATTGCCGGAAAAAGGCTTAACCAGCGTGTCTTGGAGTGAGACTGAAGTTGAGTATACTCCATGCCAATATCATTGCAAAACTGTCGCAGTTTTTCTGTTCGAACAGTGTATACAGAAAAATGATTAAAATTTTTTACAATTATTAATTCTACTTCTATGGGCAGAATGTCACATCCGTAATGAAGCATTATTGAGTACATGAGCAGGACAACCAATACCTATAATGACTTTGCCTAATTTTTCCTTCAGTTTACAAAACACATTGTTTGTGCCAGCTCTTTCTTTACCACCAAAGTTTGTATTGCAATCATCTTCTGAGAATGCTACACTTTTTTTGTTATATTATATTTTTGGAGCTGATTATTTACTAAACTCACCAAAGTTTCAGCAGTTTCATCGGGAACTGTTTCAATGTCTAATATCTTGAAACTTATGCACTCGCCACGATAATCGAAAAACTGAACCAATACAGGAATGAATTAAGTTGCCCCATGATTGCTAGCGTCACAACAGACACTAACACACGATATTCTTTTCAAGTCATCTGTAATCTGCACTAAAGAATGAGGACTTAAAACGCCAGTCACAATTGCAGTTTTCTTTGTTATGTTGCACGTCATTGCTTTTGCGATTTGTGAATCGCTAAACACAATTTTATTCAACTGCAACGTACAGTCTAAAGAGTTAAAAGACTTGGTGACAAATCGTGTGGTAAGCTGCAGCCCCTTGAGCTGCGACAGTCTTCTCATTAGTTGACGAGTTCTTTATAAAAGTGTCTTAGGCTTTAGAAGTCCCTGCCTCGGATTGTAATCTCTTCTTATGCTTGGCTGTTTTCTGATGTTACTCAATATCTATCGCACCTCTGCTGGCTATAGATATACTGGTTTCACAAATACAACAATACACTTCAGAGTCAGACTTGCCGCGTTTGAACGAGGGAAACCTTTTTTCTAAAACTTCGTTGAAAGTGCATTTTCGTTTTGGCATTTTGAGGAAACGACAAACTTATAAATACAATTATACAGCTGACAGCTGAAACAAAAGAAATGCCAGTAAAAAGCGAGCTCATAAGTTAAAATTTAATGAGATTTACAAGTATCTTTCTATTCTAATCTGTATTCTCGGAATAAATCATACTAATAATACAATACAATGGTAAAGACTATGACACAATCAAAAATAAGTTTAAATACTTACGTATTTCTCCTTTGAAATAAATATTTTAAATACGTAATATTCGTGTAGCACTTATTCACTTACAAGTAGATAACTGAATAGCAAGCTGTATGCCTAATGCAAGGTTACAAAGAGAAAGCACTGCGCGACAATAGCAGAGAGAAAGAGACACCACAGAGCGTTACCTCTTTGTTTTAAAACAGTGCGGGCAGCGCAAACACTCGAGCCGTGAGGCCGCCCGTAACATAAGGACTGCAAAAGTGGCGCGCGAATTTTAAAATACATGACCATATCAGGGCGCTTTAAAGCCCAGGACACTGCTTAAAAACTCTCCAGGACACACCAGGACACTCCAAAAATCAGGACATGTCCTGGGAAAACAGGACGGTTGACAACCATATGGTAAAGTAACGTAAAGAGCGTGGGCTATAGTGCCCATGTTGGTAAGGGTTTTACTTTTTTTGTGTGTATTTTATTTTTTTAAAAAATATTTTTCCTACACACTGTTATTAATTCATCGCCTGAGTTTACTGGTAGAAAAAAAAATTATGTTCTCTTTTCAATAATGTAACGTGTAATAAAAAGCTTATCATTTGTAATGTTACAAATACGCAATTTGCATATTTTACAAGAAAATTGTTTGTAGTTTTACAAAGAATTTTCTTGGTAACTGGGTTTCCCAGTATTTTTCTTGTAAAAGTACATAAAAATTAATAACTTTAGGGAAAATGGAAGGGATGTTTGTAGGAACTACACCAGTATCCACTTGGAGAGGGGGTGGGAAAGCAACTTTGGGAGAACACCACCCCCGGCGCAGCCAGCCGGGATTTAACCCACGACCTCCCGAGTGGGAGTCGGACACGCTACCGCATTAACAAACACGCTCGGTAAAGTAAACTCGAGACGGAACGTCGCTGACTGGCTGGCGCACAGCTAAGACGCGTGAGAGTTTAAATCATCCAACCACGAAGTAGGTTCTGAACTAACGTGTTTTACTGAGGGTGTAGTAGAGTTTAAATGAGAAAATAATTTGGTGGCAGCTTTGAGGGAGGGAAGATAGGGGAAGCAAGGTAGGGGAGGGCTTTCCCGAACGCTCGCCGCCGGAGGGAGGGAACCCACGTGACACTGCTGGCGCTATACACACCAAACTGACAACATCGCCCTCTCGTACCACGCTGTTACATACCGCGCTGCACGACTATGTTTTTACGATAGGTAATGCACTCGCGGAGCAGCTCTCGCCCAAGAACACTCGGCCGCTGTCACTACGGAACTGAGCAGCCTCACCCCTTCGTGTAGCAGTAATGGACTCTCCCGACTACATAACCGATGCGATTTGGACTACTGCGCATTATTTTATTATTTGTATTTCCGTCTACAACTATTCATGGAATATTTTCGCGAAAACCAGGTGGTCCGGTCCTACAATGAGCTCTCTGCGGACACGTGAATGCAATCAATGCAGCAATAAAATATTTAGCTCTTTACAGATACATGTAAATATTTCACATCTTGCTCGTTGCAGGGCGATAATTTCGTTACTTAATATCACCAAGTGTTGGAAATGTTAAAAGCGAGTAGTGACGTGACAATTCAGGCTAACAGAAACAGGCAAGTAGAGTAACAAGGGTGGAGTGTGTCTTATCAATTGACCGCCTTTCAAGGTTGGATCCGCAGAGAATGAAACTCGAAGACGGAAAGGAGGCGGAATGGAAGGGATCATTCCAAGAAAACTGAAATGCAACTGAGACGAGCCGTAGAATTGTACTGATTCAAGTAGAGCAGTTTCATCAGATCTGCAGTCAAATTCGCTGATTTGGAGCAGTTTCAACGTTTCAGATGTAAGTGTGTAAAACGCAGCTTTTGTGTGATTGGGCAAGCACGTGGGTGAGGGTTGCCTCCTAGTCTTACATCCAACGTCAATGAATCCCTTAACATTGTTTCCCGAGCATAATTGTTCCCGTATGACGTCGTTCAAAATATGTGAAATCATGGTCCGTGCTGTAAAACATACGAAGCAATGGCAGCAATAGGGAGAGCGTCTTTTCCCTCGGTAATGCTGTTGGCTGAAGCTAGCACACAAAACTGTAATTTTTGGCTACTGCTGGTTCCATTCACCAACAGAAACTCTTTTCATAGTGTCCATCGTGTAAGATATGTTAATCCGTAAATTTTTTCAGACCAAAAATATTTTCTTGTGCTACACCGGGATTGAAAAATTTATGTGTAAGTTAAGGGTTAAATAAGGGATATGGTAAACCAGCATAGACTTGAATGCTATACATAAAGCAAAAAATTTGTGCGTCATCCAATATTTATATGGAAGTCGCACTAGCGACACAACACACAGTGACCCCAAAGATCATTTTCAGAATTCAGTTGAGAGATTTGGGCGGCTCTTAACATAGATGTCTTGTGAGCCGATGAGGGTGAAGTAAGGTTTGTATAGAGCAGCGCCAGAATTCAAGAGCCTAGGAAACGGGAGACACCCGAGAATACCCGCCGACCAGCGCCATCATCCGGCGCGAGTCCCACATGCGAAAATCTGGGAGCGTCCCCGCCGGGAATCGAACCCTGTTCTCTTACGTGCGAGGCGAGTAATATAATCACTGCACCACCCCGGCGTCAAATATCATTTTGAGAAGTTGCCGATCAACGTTGTGTGTGAGATCTCGCATAATTAAAACAGCAGTGTATTGACTGTAGGACAGTTCCCTAGCGGTCCCGACTCTGACGAGACGCCGGGGGTAACTGTCATATACGTCGGCGTCCCGGCTTTCGCCCCAGTCCTTCATGGCGACCTTGATGGCGGGGTGGCTTTATCGTGCAGAAAGAAAGCGGACGCCATTTTACTGCGACGTTCTTATGTTTTATGATCTTTTTTCTGGCGTGGGGGAGCGAAGAAGTTTTCTTCTTTACTCCTGGTTCGCGGGTTGGCGCCCTCCCGTGCAAGTTGTCGCACAGGCGCTCGGGAAGTTCTCTGTCCTCTTGTTCTCTTCTGTCTCCTCTTATTCCTCTTATTCCTCTTCTCGCTCATCTCCCCGCCGTCACCGCTCGCCAGATAATACGCCCGTGCAGCAGTTCGTGCCAGACGCGTTAAATAAAAGGGGCGAGATTAAATTCGGGATCGGGATGTGGACGCCCACTGGCCCACCGGGAGGTCCTATAGCGGCAGTCTGTGGGCAGACGTGGACCTACGTGCACGCACGTGGAGAGGAGCTCAACTGACGGAATACAACCGATATTTTATTTTGATTTTTTCGAATGTTTATCGCTATTGTGACTTGGATTTCCTCCATTATTTAATTTGTAATAAAACATTTTAACGCCAAGTACGACGTAAATATGTTATTCATTAAAATAAAGATTGCTTAATTTTTATTAAATAGGGTTTACTTATATTGTATTCATCAATTATAACATTTAATTTATAATTATTACGAATAAAACCGAGAGGAAAGAATTGTGTAGGTAATGCCAAGTAATGAATAGTTCTCGTGCATATTACTATTGTACTGAGTGTGCACCTAAACGGCCTCTTGTACCTTCGGTATATATTATCTAGACTTTAAGCTTTTTTTGTGTGATGTGGAGGGATATCGTAAAAGTAGAACTTAACGGGGCTTTATAAAAGTCTGGAGTAACCAAGAATGGAGTATAGGGATCACGACGGCACTGGGAAATAGTTGTCAGTGAGTAAAGATGAAGAAAGTATAACAAATAACAATATTTGACTCACTGCCGTAGCGCAAAAAACTATAATATCTCCAACGTTTTCTCAATTTTCATTTTCAAAAACATAAAATCCTCTAGCGTATTTTTTTTATTATAACCGCCAATATTACAACTTCATACCTGTCATTTCTGTTAAAAAATTATAGGTACAAAGCGAACGTTTTTGTGCTCTATCGTAGCTTTGCCACAAAATTACAAGATTGTAATAATTTCGTGGTTCTAAGAACTTAATTACGTACGCAACATTGTAAAGAAAAGGAGATAAAGTCTGTTGGCATTTAAATAAGCCGTTTTGAAGCCCCTTTTCTGGTCATCCTGTACCCTTCCGCAGTATACAGTATTGCCTCCGTTGTGGACGCGAGCACATTCAACAGAATAGTTCTGTCATGGCTCTTTATGGTAGCGACAACCAAACTTTAGTACCAGCAACGGAATGTTCTCTAATACTTTACCATTCAAATTGTTTGCAGAAAACAATCTTAATATTGTTAAAGGATATTCTGTTGTGGGAACCATATTTTCCGTAGCAGGAACAGCGTTTTCTGTACTAGGAACTATAAAGATAGTTGTCAACAAAACTTTACAGTATTGTTACGGCAACAGAACAAGATATTGTAAAAACCCAACTGTGTTGTTTGGTAACTGCAAAAGAACGTTCTGTAGAAATCACGTCGATTTTTTTTCAAAAATTTATAGAAAAGTATGATATTTACAACAGTGTCGTGGACTGTTGGAGGTACCCACCGATTCTGGTAAGATTACAGTGCTGGTGTTGTAGAGTTAGCAAACAGGTATGATAATAACTATATTGAGGTAACAAACTGTTACATGTAGAAAACATGACACAAATGCATGTGGGTTTTAGAAGTTCAGGTGTTCAATAAATTTTCTTGTCTCTGGTCACAAAGGGCACGGACGTTCCTAAAGCATTGATTTCTTATGTTTTCCAGTTAACTGTTTGCCAGCTGTAGCGCTTGCAGATCATGCATAGTTACTTCGAACTTTCCTGAAGCCTTGCTGAAGTTATTCTTTCAGTCTTCTCCACGCCTCGTGCGAACAAAGCTTCGCAAAGTCTAGAAACATACATTAAGCTGACAAAGCACCGCATTTGTGCCCTCTGACTTCAATAACATATTCACAGAGTTAAAATATCNAGAGTTAAAACATACACAGTGACGAAATGACTCGATGGTTACTTTGGTGTGGGCGTACCCGCTCTCTGACTGGCTTCACTGAAAAAAATGCTTTGTAGTGGCCGCAAAGTGTTTTGTTGGTATTCACCGTGCCAATATTTTTTGTTTTGAACACAATTTTTTTGGTCGTCACCTCAAAACATTTGTAGCCACTAAAAATATTTTGTGGTATTTTCAAAGAATTTTATGTTTACCACAAAAAAGTTAGGCAATGTAATTACAACAAAACACTATGTCCGCCGCAATATACTTTTATTCTGAGCGGCAAGCGAGGCTTTGGAAACGGACCTTGAGTCGCACTGGCCACCGCGTGGTTCGGAATGTTCCCTATTGGCTGGGCTGTCCGCTGGCAAACAAATTACCAGACTGTGATTGGGTATAGTTAGGCACAGGTGTTTTTCGCGAAAACATTTCAAGACAAATTATACTCCAAAACGCTTTAGTTAATATGTACTTTCGTGGTTGGATGATTTTAAATATCACGTGCCTCAAGTGTCTCCACAAATCATGAACGTTCTGATTCGGAGTACTTTATTACGATTGGTGCAGTCAAATAAGTACATGTTTTCTCACGTAGACACGCGGCCGATAACTAAATATCCCTAGGTGCAGTCTATTCGCGGTTTATCTCGTTTCTTGAATCAAACCTTTGAGAAAACTACCCCGTGTATGACGTGTTCGGTTGCTTCCTAAACATGTCAGATATCACAAGCTTTTTATACTTTTCTTATACTAAAATTACCTTATTTTTGGTAAAATTAACCGTTTACGTATATGTTGTGCGTACATTATATTTCACTTATAATGAATTTGAATCAAAACCGTGAGACAATTGGTGTGTTGGTAATGCACGGTAAGAAATAGTTCTTAAGGTAAATGTGGGAGAGATGCCCCACTTAAAGAAATAAATCGTTATAAAATCACACATTAACTTAACAGACCTGTTAATTTTCTTAATACATTCAACATCCCTTAATGATTAAAAAAATAGCCTGTTCCATATTACAATTGTTTAAATACAGAATATTAATACAAATGCAAACATACATATTTTGACCATCTATCCCATGTCATTGGCGATAAGCCCTAGCCTATATGAGAGAGATTCCTCATGACAGAGAGATGCCTCACATAGAAAAATTTACGAAAAATACACTATATGACAACGAAACAATGTTGTTGAACCCCCTTAATCATTTAAGTGGTTAGCCATAAGCAAAAATTAAAAGTTTTAAAATTTTCTATTTTACTGCATCTTCATTTTTTAGCGTTTTGCTTCCCGGCAGCAAATGTTACACTGGGAGCAATACATACTGCAAGTTTCGTGCAAACCACTTTTTTACATAACACACTGAATCCTGTCTAACTTCTCTATTGTTTGATAATAGTTTTCCGAGCACCGAACACAAATTTCATTTCCTTCTTCATCTAAGTCACTCATCCTGAATACCAAAACTTCATTTTCTTCGTTTAATTCTTGCACTTTCATTTTCTTTAATGAATGGTTTTTGCAGCTTTATTTGTCTCCAATTTATTTTTTCTTTCTTCAAATGAAATAATTTCTGCACCGAAAGTTCTCTACATACTGCATTGCGCCAAGGATCCTAGTTACCAGAATATTCTTGCGCATACTACCAAGTTGTCGGCTTCTCCAGCAAGGGTAGGAGGGGCTGTGACGCCAGTAAGGTCAGCTGTCACTCATTCCCAGCCGCCCGGCGACGGAACCACGAACGGGTCTGCCTGGGGGAAGGGGAGGGTCGAGCTGGGTCAGTCCCCCCGCAGAACTGGAGCGCGCATGGAGCTCGTGTCTAGTGCGAGCATCAGCGCGTAACACTGCCCCCTTCTTAAGTCTGTTCGTCCCAAACAAACTCTCCAACATCTGGACCGTCGTACAGCGATCGCCGACGACACTATAAATTGCAGCCACAGCTGGACGGTCGGACGTCTGTTGATATAAGTATTTTGCTGCATGTGGTAACCGGGTGAAGACGAGTGCGGTGAGGGACATCAATGAACAGGACGGACGACGAAGGGAGATTGCGAGACGACGGAGAACGGGGTGTTTGTGGTGTGAACGGACTAGAGGGCGTGAAACCTGTGTGCATGAGGGCGCTCGGGGAACTCTAAAACATTGCGGACTGATGGGATCTGGACTTAACTTAGGTGGGACTGCGTGAACATCTGATACACACTACAGACTTTAAATATTGTAACTGTCAAAAATGGATATTAAATTTTGAAAGTAATCAGAAATCGTATTATGTGCAACTCTTACCAATTGCCACAACTTGCCTTGCTTTCGCAAGTGTTATTTTATTTGACTTAATCAGTAATATTAGATACTACGTGCAGGTAATAATATCAGATTTCTAACGCGTTTATTAATTACGATGACATCGCACTCCTGTACATGTATTCAACAAATTATTATCCACTCGTTCAAATTAAAATACAAAACTTTAATAATTACCCTGTCTAGGCTTAACGTATAAAATACCTTAATGAATTATGTTTGGAAGTAGTTAGAAACAGACAAATGTAAGGCAGTGGAGAAACGTGGGGGACGAGGGGACGAGCGACACCCGTCTAGATGACATCATTTTTTCCCTTTTTCCTTCGAAACTCACCTTTTTTTACCTCATAAACAGCAAAATTTGCCAGAATTTCCTCTAAAATATCCCGAATTTCACTTAAAATTTCCCGATTTTCCCTTAAAAAATATGTCATGCACAATCTGGCTGAAATTCCTCGTTACTCCACAATCAGTCTATTGGCACATTTTTTGGCAAATAAGGAGTGAGGAGTGAGTTTCTAATTGGCTACGCCAGGCTCTCGAAAGGTTGCTACGCAAGGCTCTCGAAATAATCTCGTCTCTGATTGGCTATGCGAGGCTCTCGAAAGGGTCTCATCACTGCTTGGCTACGCTAGGCTCTCAAAAGGGTCTCGCCCATGACAGTCCCTGCGAGGACGCCCCGACTAACACTGAAAGCGAGAAGGTTGTATACTAGTGTTGACCCGATCACCCTGTGCTTCTTAGTGTAGTATAATTATTTTTCCGACTAATGTGAGGTATAGCACACGACACTCACTCAATATACAAAGATTGTTAAAATGTTATAACTATTTACATTAATACATTTTATATCTGTTTGCATTAGCACGCTACCTTGAAAACATCCTAGGCATGGGACAGAACTATGAATCTCTTCGTCCTGCTGCAGAGACCGGTAGGTGTTTGTAGACCTATTTTATTTCGTGTTGTACATATGTGGGAAGGGATTCCTTAGGCAAGTATGCTAGCTCGGTATCTGAGTGCTTCAAGTGATTTAAGCTTTCTGTTTAACGTAAAATCTAATAAAATTATTTGACTACTATAAGAACATTCGATTGTATTCACAATGTCCCACACTGGACATTGTACATTTTTTGGCCTATTACAACGTACGGTACATAATGCTCACACATATGTATTTGCTGTAAATGCGAATAACTATTTACTTTTGTAATTATTTTTTTAAAAATCTGTTTGTCTCAGTGCGCAGCGGCGTTGTCTCTCTCTCTCTTGCGCGACTTATGGTTTAAATGTATGATGTTTGGTGACAAGGAAAGGAAAACCATCTTTACAAGTCGGATATTGCATATCGTAATTAAATTGTATTCATTTTTGTGGTTGGTACTTGTGATCATACGTTCTTTCTCATGTCGACATACATTCTAGCTTTTTACTAAACTTCTCGGTATGATATCAGGTTTTTTTATATAAGTGCACCAGGACANGGGGGTGATGCTTATGTTTTGAATTTGGTGACTGTATCTTAAATGGTTCGAAAATTTTATGCCCTTTCTAATGTGCTTATGGTTCTGGTAATAAAAATTCCTAGTTTCTACTGTATAACTGAAATATACTCGTAACTCGGCTGGTCTGTCACACTAGAACCTGGCACGACTTCGGTTCGTACCGAAGTCGTTTGCTATTCTGTTGTGCTGGTCAGGACAGCCTGGTATTGTTCGAGATTGGGTGATGTGGTCGGCCACAAAATGTTTAAGTTTATTTATTTTATCTGTTTTCAACAGCGTGTAGCAGTGTTGACCACTTATCGTTTCCCACACGCTTCGCGATGGTAATTTATCCCCTAACATATCGTCCCGAGGTCGATGCTGCCAACCCATGTGTAGGACTGACGATGATCGTTTATATTATCAAAGAAGTATCTTTTACAGTTATCACGACTATACGCATTATGCATATATCACATTTGTAAATATATTGCTTTTAGTATATTGCAGTTGGTTGTAAGTTATTGTTAATTTTATTTTCGTATACGTTTTCACATTTATCAAGCCTGGATGTTATTTGACTATTTAGGGAGGCTAGCTGTCGCTAAGGGTAGGATCGAGTTGGTAGACGCTTGCACTATCATGTGACAAGGGTGGTTGTGGTGGTGTTAGTAGTGTTAAGAAATTGGTGTTTGTATCTTAAATGGTTCTGAAATTACTACGCACTATGCTTATACTTACGCATAGGGCATAAATGACACTGCGATAATTTTCCTTGTAGGAGGTAATGCCTATGATACGAATTTGATGGCTGTATCATAAATGGTTCGGAAATAACAGTCAATTATGCTTATAAGAACGCATAGGACATAATTTCCCCCCCCCCCATCTTTTTTGTCTTCGAGAATGATGCATATGTTACGAATTTGGTGTTTTTATCTGAAATTCATCGGAAATTATATCCAACTATGCTTATCAGAATGTGTGAGCCATAAATGGTCCTGCGATGATTTTTATTGTTGGAGGTGAAGCGCATGTAACGAATTTGGTGACTCTATCTTAAACGTTTCGGAAATTACGGTCAACTATGCTTATAAGTTTGCATAGGGCATAAATGATCCTGTGATAATTTTTGTTGTCGGGGGTGTTGTTTATGTTATGAATTTGGTGACTATCTTAAATGGTTAGGAAATTACCGTCAACTATGCATCTAAGTACGCATAGGTCGTAAATGGCCTTGCGATCTATTTCGTTGTCGGGGGTGATGGTCGTGTTATAAATATAGTTACTCTATTTAAAACGGTTCAGAATTTACCGTCAACTATGCATCTAAGTACGCATAGGTCGTAAATGGCCTTGCGATCTATTTCGTTGTCGGGGGTGATGGTCGTGTTATAAATATAGTTACTCTATTTAAAACGGTTCAGAATTTACTGTCAACTATGCTTATAAGTACGCATAAGGTGCAAGAGCATGATACATGGTATTTGCCTTCGGGAAGACTCTGAGACAACCTTCTCGCTTTGAATGNGAGCATGATACATGGTATTTGCCTTCGGGAAGACTCTGAGACAACCTTCTCGCTTTGAATGTCAGTTAGGGCGTCCTGGCAGGGATCGTCAGGGGCGAGACCCTTTTGAGAGCCTTGCGTAGTCAATCAGTTATGAGACCCTTTCGACAGCCTCGTGTAGCCAATCAGAGACGAGAAACTTTCGAGGCCCTCGCGTAGCATGTTAGACTCCTTTATCATCGTGTTCGGCATCGTCCTTTGTGATAGGCCGCTCACTCTGTCGAAATTGCATGACGGAGAGACGCGATCCTTTCGAGAGACGAAAGTGAATGCTCCTCACTCCACATTTGCCACATAGCCTGATTGTTTAGTCATGAGCAGTTTCACGCTGATTATGCATGACAATTTGTTTTGTGCGAAATTCGGGAAATTTTGATGAAAATTCGGGATATTTTGAGGGAAATTCAGGCAAATTTTGCCGATTTTGAAGGGAAAAAGGGAAATTTCGAAGGAAGAATGGAAAAATTACGTCATTCTAGACGGGCGTCGCTCGTCCCCTCGTCCCCCGCCACTAGCCCTTGCTTTACAATTGTCTGTTTCTATCTACTTTTATATAATTTAAAAAAGCTTCCGTTATTTAAAGTTACTCGATAATAACACAGTTGTCATGAGAATTTTCTATTACCGTAAATTACAGAAAATTTTACCGTACATATTTCGGGGCGTCTCCACTATAGCGTACAGAGGCATCCGTCCTATTGTGTTGGACAGACGCCCCACGGGAATTAAAACACGCACGTGTCCAGGGCAATATGGCTGCGACAGAGGTTACGTTCACTGCAACGAACGTAGTTTCACCTCACGTTTTACAAAACGCAGGATTTACATTTATTGTGTGCGAGACATACATCCAGAATACACCATATACTATAGCAGAATACACGCAACATATTTACTTACCCTATCTTGGAGAGAACCTAACTAACAAACACAAAACTTGTACGTAACTCCGCGTGTCTCGTGTTCCTCCGACTGGTTGGTACATACACTGCTATTCAGACAGCGCGCCTGGTGGGAACTCTGTGAATTAGACAGGCTAGGGCATCTCTCCCACGTGTGCCCTATGCAAGTATTACAATAACTGCGTTTGAATGTGGCGTGTAGTCCTTTTGGTGTACTTTCCTAGACTTGGTTAAGCCATAATTGCATGAGGCGGAGGAATATCCTTCAAATATAACATAAGCAGGGCTTCAGAAAAGTTGTAAGTAACCATGAATAGGCGATCGGTGTTATAACGTGTTGCTGGTTAGTGACGCCATTTTGCTGGCGTGTGCGGCTGGATTCCGCAGAATAAGCGGCTACTTCAAAACTGTATTTTTAAAGTACTCTGTGATAATATTTAGCATGAGAACTATTTCTTTCTCAGCACTACCGACACACTTGTTTTCTTTCTGTGTTTATGCAAAATAAAAGAAAATGAAATAACATTTATGCATAAAATAACAGAGAAATTTCAATTTAACAAAAATGTGACACTTTTATACTAACATATATATACAAGACATATTTGGGGGGCGGGAAACCAATCACCTTATACATGGGGTGGTTTTCCCAAGGTTTTTATCCGTACGTAATAAAACGTATTGGGTTGTGTGACCGGGGGTGAAACGGGATGGGTTGAATAGTTGACGGTAGTCTTTTCCACAACATACACGTATTTCTACCACCGACAAACCAACTATAATTTTAACATTATTTCTCTTACTTCACATCATTTCCTCGATTCCGTGAGTGTGTCTATTTTAATGTGTATTGGCTGTTCGTGTTAACTCTTCTTCATGGAAACATGTGATTTGAACAGTATTTAGATTGCGTGTGACCCACTCGTGCATTTTTTTCCGAACTGTTTACATGAACTTGAAGCTGGCACGACGATCTGAAATAATAAGGGATGGAGTAGGGAGAAATAGGTGTTTCACATGTTTTCCTGGGTATCACTTGGGTTTTTTTCGATCAGCATTTTCCTGTGTGATCGAACCAGCTATTTTTTTTTGCTATGGGTGGTGCTGCTAGTAAAAAGAGGCGTTCCTTTGCGGTAGATATTCCGCCCTGCGTTAATTATGGCATTTCCATTACTGTGCTGTAACCACTGGCATTGTGTGCGGACGCATCGCAATGCCAGCTACGTCACACACTCTCTAGCCGAGGTGCGTGCCAGCAATGGCGATGTCAGATACACAACTGAAAGAAGCCGCCACGAAAGCGAACGAAATACAACAGGCTCCCGTTTCATAACATTTTGTTTTGGTGTTATCACATTCAAACACAGCGTTAAATTATAATGAGGTTGTACGAGTTATTCATTTTCTATTCAAACTATATACATAGCAAGAAAACAGCGCACAGTAAAGAACTGCCAATGACATTGAGTGATAACATATTTTTAAAGAAATATTAAATGGTCCAATCCTGAATTAATTTACGAGCTGAATTGTTGCATTCGTTAAATATTTTGATATTGACTGTACTTGCGTGGAGCTTGCTTCTCGCAATCAGTTCATGTCAGCACTGACCATTTACAAATGAGTAGGGATAGGAACATTTCGCGAGTTCAATGCTCTGTTGGCTACACTCGACAGTACTGTGCACACTCGAGCCTTAGAAATGTTTTCATTGGCTGCTGCTGCCTCAGAGAGTAGCCAGTGTTACTACACACCTGGCAGTATATAATTTGCTACTTGTTTATTTGCCAGTCTGTTATTGGCTCAGAGTCGCCCAAGGTGTGTATAAAGAATTGTGATCCTTTTGTAAAGGTCACGCCAGTGTACACGTGTTGGAAGTCCTATATTGTCCTGGAATGAATTCGAGAAATTTCCTTATCCCTACAAACGAGATATGCAGATACTTAAACGAATCACGTTCCTCAGAATGAAGACGCCCAGAACACAGAGCATTGTTATGTACAGTTCCGACCAACAGTATACTTAATGTGCAACATTTCCTCCATTTTGAATACGGAGACTGAACCGCTTAATAGAAGTATTGGTTAACGCCATAAACGTAATAGCCATTTCTAACTAAAATGATAGTACCGCCACTATTTGTGACAATTTAACACGGTGGCCGTATGCCAAACGAGCAATAATTTATTTATATTTCCTGGCTTGTATCATCTCTTGCAATCATATCAGCAATTTAATTCCAAAGTATTGTGAGGAAGCAACACAACATGAGATATCTGACTCTCAAAGATTAATATTAACTACAAAACACCACTCGACCATAATATGCGTGTGTGTATGAATGAGCTAGATAAAATTATAAACAATATGTGTTATGTTTGCCGTTGTTATCGGCCAATCAAATGTTAAGCTCTCTACACATACGCATATTTTGCATGTAGCGTGTTGCAAGCGACAATTTCGCTATGTAATCTCGCCGAGTTTTGGAATTATTAACAGTTGTTTCATAACGCGTCTCTTTATCGTTACTGTACCTCATTGGACAGATGTAAAAGGGCGAAAACCTGTCGACAATTACAGGTTTTTTTTTAACGAGAAGATTCCAGACGAGTTTTACTCCAATATACTATACTTCAAATTTCTATTTGTAACTAGATGACATCATCCAACACATGTCTTAGGTGCCGGCCTTCTACTCGCGAACGTTCAGCGCTGGAGTAACTTCATTCTTATTGGTCCAGTCAGATATTAAAATGCCTTCCCAGAAACTCACAGGGCTTACAACAGAAGCAAAACTGCCGGAGCGCACAAGGATATTCAAGTGTAGCCGGAGTGAAATTCTTTTCACGAAAACCTGGTGTCCCCGTGTATAAGATGCATCAATTTGGAAAGTTTTTTTTAAAACTGCTTGGATGGTTTATAAGTGGGTTATGTGTTTCTTTCAGGCACGAAAGTCTATATACAGCAGAAGTTCAACAGGAATTGGATGTAACTCCTTAACATAGAATCCCGAGTATACTCATATGGGGGTCACATATACGAAGTGGCTTGGTGGTTCCGTTGATGTGAGCGTGCACACCCTCTCATTGGTTAACGAGGCTTTGGGACTGGGCCCTCAGTCCGACTGCCTAACGCGTGCTTCGAGAGGCTCCCTGTTGGCTAGGCTGTCAGCTGGCAAATAAGTTACAAGGCGCTGATTGGTGGAGACACCCGATTTTCACAAAAAGGTTTCACGACCAGTTGTATTCCATAACACTTTAGCTCAGACCTACTGTCGGACTTGGATAACCTATTCTCATTGGCCAGTCAATTAGGACAATGTCTTCTCTCAGAGATACGCTGCCAATAATCGAACGAAAACTGCTCGGACTGCCGAAGGCTATTGAAATACAGCATGCGCAGATGTTTTCCCAAATTCGTGTGTCCCGACATGTTGCTGGCCAGTGACGCCATTTTGCTGGCCAGTGACGCCATTTTGCTGGCGTGTGCGACTGGATTTCGCGTGAACAGCCCGCAAAGTGTTAAAACACCAAGATGGCCGACTGCCTATCCTTAAGGTTACCTGTTTTTCGTAAAACTATTTCAGGACTACCTGTACTCCACAACAAGCTGAGATTCACTTTCGTGATTGGATTATTTAAACTGTAACACACTGCACGTGTCTGCCCACGCATCACGGACACTCAGTGTCTGAGTTACCTAATTCTGATTGGGGAAATCCTTCTTAAAGTTATATGCCCTTTTGCTTTTGTGCGTTAAAGGAGATGAAAGGTTTTTGTTTAGACATTTGTTATTAATTGCGTCTCGTTGTGGGCCCTGGAAGCTGGCAGGAAGCCAGCCCTCGCTCGCAGCCCGAAGACAACGAGAGGAAAAAGCAACGAAACGTCGTCTTTCGATAGCAAACAGATCCAAGCCAATGAGACCGGGCGTAATTAAGCAATTGGCGCTGTTGCCGCGCGCTCACTTTGCGTACACAGTCAAAAATTACTGTACTATTACAAAGTATTTTTTGAAAACGAGTTGTCGGGGTTTTTTTGTAACACTACGAGTGAATTAGAACAGATTTTACAGAATGTTAATATGTCATGTTTACTACTTTGATGACTATGCCCAGTGCAGTTCGTGCAGCGGTATTGTTTGTCTCTGAAGATGAAATCCGTATGAATAAGGATACGTTGATTTACTAGTTTCCGAGTTGAGCTAATACGAACTCTGCGTCATATCTGTTGTAATTTTCGTGAGCTATAAATTGTGATTTTTATCAGTTGTAAAAATGAAAAGGGTTTACCGTATAGCGTGTTTCGCATGGCAAGTCACTGTAATTACGACACAGTCAGCAAGTGAATAATGAAACTAGTCAGGGTGGGAAGTACGTCCGGTGTAATGTATGCCAATAGTATTGTGGCAAGTGCAAACACACCCACATACATACAGCTGCTGCTTCTACTGTAATGGATTGTATAGACGACTTACATCTAGGTCGTAGTCACTCGCAGGAAATACGATGAGAACTAAGAAAGGTAACATTAATTGTTGAAGTTCAACAAGCATGTGTATTAAAAACACGGAGCTACAAAAACAGTTTTGTGTTTTCCGCTAGGCAATATGTTGTAAAGATACAATATTGCTGCTTCAGAGTTCCAAGAAAATCTGTGACAACTAGCTCGCAAATAAATATTTGCAGAACTTACAAAAATTTCTTCTGTGCACGTAGACCAGCCGACCAGCTCGGCGAAGGTCTTGGTTGGTGTCGGGGNGATGGGTCGGCAACACCCGTTGTCCTTCGTCCTTGGCCGGCGCCGCAAAGTCCGCAGACGACATATCGCTCCTCCCTGGCTGATGCTATCGAGCAGGACTACGTCGAGAGCCTAGTTCCGTGATGTCCTCTGATGGCCTCGAGTTCTCCTGTGAACTTCTTCGGGAGTTGGGACTGGATTATTACGCCGAGAACAATCTCGTCTACTCGTGCTGGAAGTTGCTATACGCTCTTCATGATTATATGGGCTTTTTGAAAGAAACCCTTGAAAAATGTCACTACCCCTGCCTGCATATATTTTAACGAGCACACTTTCTTCCAAGCGCCACGTAAAGTTGGTAACGACGGAGGGAAATCCAAGCACCGCGTAAAGTTGGTAACGACAGAGGGAAAGAAACGCCATGTCTAAAAGTCGTTAGCTCTGCATTTGTGGATTCTGAACTCATTTGTCTTTCTTTCTGGGGGAATTTTTTTTTATCCAATTGAGTATAAGAATAAAAAAAATTGTAAAACATGTACATTTCTTATAGTTTCAGTTTCGCTTGGCCGACGCACGAGTTAGTGTCCAGGCCCCTGGCTATGTTAATTTTACATACAGCAGAAGGACCCACTATGTGCGTACTAGTAGATCTTAAGCAGGGATTTCAAAATTGTTTATTTGACCAAGAATTGTCTTGATCAAATCGTAATGTAATTCACTTCATCCATTCAAACCCACGGCTCACAATCGTTAAGAGACGATAGGATGTCGCGGCAAAACTTGACTGTATCTTACGTTTCAACGCTGAATGCACAAGTTGNCAATCGTTAAGAGACGATAGGATGTCGCGGCAAAACTTGACTGTATCTTACGTTTCAACGCTGAATGCACAAGTTGGAAACATTTATTTCATCATATGTCGTCGAGATAGTATGAAGTTCTTTTCCCGTTTAAGAAGAACCCCCACGTAATATTAGATTATTAGTTTTTATAGCTTGTTTATGTTTTTAAATAAATAAAATTAGGAATGTATAGTCTATTCGGGGTTTCTTCACTTTTTTTAATCAAACCTTTAAAAATAACACCTTGTATGACGTGTTTGGATGCTTCTTATATTCCATGTATCNGTCACTTTTTTTAATCAAACCTTTAAAAATAACACCTTGTATGACGTGTTTGGATGCTTCTTATATTCCATGTATCACATACCTTTTATATGTGTGTTGAAATAAAAGTACGCTTATTTAATCTTTACTTGTATTCTATCTAGCAATTATAATATTTCATTTATAACTAATACGAATAAAGACAGAGAGAAAATGGTGTTTTGTTAATGCCTATTAAGAAATAGTTCTTATGCTTAACATTATTACACTGAGAAATTTCTGAAGCTTTGTTTGTATAAGGTGGAGGTATATCCTGGAAGGAGAACTTTAGCAGGGCTTCAAGAAAGTTGTAAGTAACTGGGAATGGTTTATACCACTATTACGAACTACCTATTTTCAGTACTGACATAATTACTGGTCTACGAACTCGTAGTAAGGTCAGAATTATTATTATTTTTTTTAATTTTGCAGAAATAATATTGTGGCGTAATTATAAGTTCGTAGTTCCCTTGTCTTGTATATACTGCAGTGTATGACCAATAGCTAGTTGGGTTTATAAGTACTTTCGTAATTTTATTTTTTTGAAAACATAAAAATGCTAGAAAATGGAAGAGGAAATTTCCTCTTTGTTGGCCAATGCACTCTTTATCTAAATCAGTGATTTCAATCACTAGAATTATTTAACTGAATCTTCAGTAAATTAGCTCTCATATAACGGCAGATCAGTTGACTGCACTGAGGTTTTACTGCCAGACCAGTGCAGTTCACTAAGAATCAGTAGAAATCACTGTTTCATCAGTGAATACCTGTAACTGCATTTATCAATAGAATATAACAGATTCAAGTGAGGAAGTTTCAACTGATCTGCAGCCAAATTCGTTTTCAATTATTGGAATTTTAAGTGTAAGCCAATGAGGTTTACGGTGCTCTAATACTAAACGTTTGTGTTCGGTCCACAAAGCTTTTAAGACAAGTAAAACACGCACCAGCCAATTATAAAAGGATCAAAACGGCGGAGTGTTTTCTAGAATATGCTGGATCGAAAAATTATCAAGATTATTCAGTGTCTCCGGCAATTGTGTACGTATTGTACAGGAAGGTTGTTTTTGGCCGGTACTGTACACTGCGAGGCTCAATGGCCTATAGACTTCACTGCAGGGAAATTAAACCTAAGCCGTCTGTCTCACAAACGAGTGCACTCCCTTGACAGTTATGAAGACAGCCCTGTTAACAGCTGTTTCCATGGATACAGCGGTGTCTCCCACTTCCACAAATGATGTTTACATTAACACACTCAGCTTACTATCAACCTGCCCAACATATGAACAGAAAACCTTTTGCCAAGGAAATAATTCTACACGAGCCAACTTTCACAACTGTCAAAAGTGTATTTGTTCATGTGACAGACTATACTGCTCTAGGTTATGATTGGTCCTCATTAATATATACAAGTTGTTCTTAGACTATGTTCCGCGGAAAATTTGTAACCGATAGGTAGGTGCCAGGTGGTCTGCGATTTTAATCTTATCATTAGTTGTATTACTCGATTTTTAACTTTTCTATAGTTAAACAGATTTAATATCAAACTATTACAATGATGATCCTTATTTGTTGTATGACGATAAAGCATGTAAATAAGAGGTTAAAATGCTATTTCACAATTTTGGAACTTTAAATAAAAACTTAAAAAAAAAAAACCGTGGTAGGTAGTCCATCTTAGGTTAACAGGTGGTTCATGTTAAGATGACAGATGGACCATGTTAGGATGACATGTGGTCAATGTTAGGTTGGCAGGTGGTCCATGTTAAGTTGACAAGTGCTTCATGTTAGGTTGACTGGTGGTTCATGTTAGGATGACAGTTGGTCCATGTTAGGTTGACAGGTGGTCCATGTTAGGATGACATGTGGTCAATGTTAGGTTGGCAGGTGGTCCATGTTAAGTTGATAAGTGCTTCATGTTAGGTTGACTGGTGGTTCATGTTAAGTTGACAGGTGGTTCATGTTAGGATGACAGTTGGTCCATGTTAGCTTGACAGGTGGTCCATGTCAGGTTGGCAGGTTGTCCATGTTAAATTGACGGGTGTGATGTGTTTATTTGCAGGATTGACATCATTATAAACCTGCATATTTCACTGTACATTTTAATTTTAGAATATACTTCAATTCTTAATAGATAGGGACAGGTGTTTTTCGCAAAAATATTTATAGCCATGCTAGACTTCAATATCCTACGTCCATAACCACAACCTCCTTTGGTTATGGGCCACACGTCTACATGAGAAGTCATGTTTTTATTTGACTGGGCCAATCGTAATAAAGTACTCCGAATCTGAACGTCCATGATTCCCGGACAGACACTTGAGGCACGTGACGTTTAAAACCATCCAACCACGAAAGTGCATTTTAACTAAAGTGTTTTGGAGTTCAACTGGTTTGAAATCTTTTCGCGAAAAATACCTGTCCCTATTAATTGATAACTAAATAGACTCCATTATTTAATTAGCTTCTTTTTACAGTTTTACGGATATTGGTTACCCTACTGTCATAATTGTATAATAGGATCACCCTGTGGCGTGCCGTACATGTCACGGGCTAATGGCAGTTATCAAACAAACATTGAAAACATGGAGTTTAATGTGCAGCCAAATAATATTCGAAATATTTGTCTTTATAATCGCGCGAAGAAAGAAATTCTAGTTAAATATCTTTTTAGAGTATTGAAATACGATTTCAAACCAAATTTCAAATTGGCGTAATAATTTTCTGTAGCACTTAGTGGTATATTTTTTGAAAATATTTGGCAAGTCTTTGCTTGTGAAAGTTAAAAACATTTTTCTGCTGTGTACAATAAAAAACATGTTTTTTTAGGTACATTTGTGGTTCATATACTCGTAATTCTGGTACAGAGTAGATAAGTAAATAGAGACGAAGTGGCATCGCGGTTCCTGTGATTTAGACTTATTCATTCAGTGATTAGCGGTGCTTGGGTCTGACAACGGACTTTGTGTCTGATTTGGTAGTGTATGGTGCGAAAGGTTCCCTACTAGCTGGCGAGTGAAGTACCAGGCTCTGATAGGTGAACGGCTCTCCGACATGTTGCTGGCTAGTGAGGCAATTGTATTGTAGTTCACGGTCTAATAGGCTGTTTCAACTCTGTAATCTAAAGTACTCTGTGACTGAACTGTAACTTGGGCTGCATGATGACTGGTGTTTACAGAGATTCCGTGAAGTGGAGGTCATCGTTCGCTAGAGGAGGTCAGAAACTGCTAGGGTCGGAGGTCAAACAAGATTGAAGGTTACGAGCCATCACGTCTTGGCTCTTAATTACAGATGAGAGGATTCTCCTGCCGATCAAGGACATCTCCGGAAATCAATACATGATTCAGTTAAAACATTTCATGCCAATCATATATATTTGTCTTTGCTCTTTAAGTCACAGTGTGCTATATCTGGCATGTTGCATGTGTAGTCGCTTTAATGGTCTGATCTGTACGCAATAAAACACATAGTCCAATTAAAAAAGTTCAATTTATGTGGAAGACATCATTCGCTGTCGAAACTATATTCCTTAGATTAATATATCGCTGCTGCCAGTAATAAAACCTATGTACAGATTTTTATTGGTACCTATGTATGACAAAGCATCGTATCAAAATCAGTACAGTCCCGAACAAAAATTTGTCTGTCGAAACGCTTGAAGCTATATAGTTATCTGTCACTGAAAATGATAAGGTTTCACAGGAGGGTTGTATTTGAACGGTGCTGTACATTTCTAGGCGCAGCGCCCATTGACCTTCTCTGGCAATAACTGATACGTAAATCGTGATACTGACGTATGTTATGATGGGTTCATATCAGTAACCACCGAACACCAAGACTACAGCCTATTGTTTGTGATAACGCAAGAAATCCTTTTTCGTTTTAAGTACAGAACACATAAAAATATTACATATTGTTTCACCAGAAACCATGAAGGTATGTGGGAATGAAAGGGTGAAAACAATATAAACTCAGGTCAAAGGCTTTTCACATTAATCTTCGATATACGCGTCAAAAACTGAGAACCAATTTCAAGTGATTAAAAATTCGCAACGTGATTGTCATTGTGTGAGGTATAAAACTTGGGTCACCTTCCATCGTGTCGCATACCTGTGGACAATGAACCTCAGACTACTCCAGATCTGCTTTTCTGAAGGTTCCTGCCTGTCTGGCACTTAAATTACGTTACCGACAGTTTGAAATATTCGTTTATACACGAAAATATTACACAAGCGTCCAATGTGCTGACCTACGAAAAGAATACACACTTCAGCAGACGAGGGCTGTTCAGTGCTATCAAGACGCCACACACATTAGAAACACCATTTCAGAGTACTCGAAAATGCTTAAAAACGACTTTTTTAAAGCACTGTATCTCAAAATATACGCACGTCATACACAAAATATTTTTCAATGGCCTTGCATTTGACCCACTTACAGACAAATAAAATAATAGGTTCACAACTGAAAGTCCCCTAGGCAAATTCTTAGTCACGGTTTCTTCACACCTTCTGAATCAAACATTTGATAAAACACACAGTGTATGATGCTTTTTGCTTGTTTCCTAAATGTGTCATGTATCACAAGCGTTTTATACTTGTGCTAACATGAAAGTATTTATTTTTGGTTAAATTGCACTTGTGCTTATATTTATCAATAAATTATAATATTAATTTAAAATTAATATGAATGTAAACAGAGAGAAAACTTGTGTGTTAGCAATGCCTAGTAGGTCATTGTTATTATGCTCAATATTCTTACAAAGAGTGCGCACTTATGAGGTGCGTAATCATTCTGGTATAATTTCCTAAACTTTGTTAAGATTTGTTTCCCTGAGGCGGAGGAATATCCAGGACGTATAACTTTAGCAAGGCTTCAAACAAGTTGGAAGTAAACCGTGTTTGGACTACACACGCAGCACTAGAACACTGAACGCAGAGCCTTGCGCTGAGTGGCGGGGGCTCACTGGATGCACGTAGCAGTGTCGCCCTTATCGCTCCCCCGCTTCTCGCTTGGACCCAAGGCGGAAAGAAGCGACAAGTAAATGGAAACTAGCTTTACAAACGCCCTCTGATTGGAGGTTCTTTGCTGGTCAGAGGACTAAAACCATGGTAGCGCTAAGTGTGACCTACATGTACGAATGGAATGTCTGTTCACCTTTAGGCGCATGGTTCTCAACAGTCACTGTCTATAAATAAACATTAATATTACAAAATATATCGACAGAATAGAAGCACATATTTTATGCAAAAAAAGTCTCTGGCAATACATCTGTATCTCTAATAGGAACGTCATCCCTACGCCAAGTTCTCCTTGCCTTGGAAGAAGGCAAGAGGCTTATCCAGCCCCTCCCTGGGCCGCTCCGACAACGCATGTCAGCCAGTGTGGCTTCACTCACGTCTACACGGAACACGTCCTGCGGCTAGCATGCCTTACTGTGACTCGCATTAGCGTCACTACCACAATGCATGTCGGCCAGCGTTGCTTCACTCACGTCTACACGGAACATGTCTAGCGTGCCTTACTGTGACTCGCATTAGCGTCACTCCCACAACGCATGTTAACCAGAGTTGCTTCACTCACGTCTACACGGAACACATCCTGCGGCTAGCGTGCCTTACTGTGCCTCGCATTAGTGTCACACCCACAATGCATGCCGGCCAGCGTGTCTTCACTCACATCTACATGTAAGACGTCCCGCAGCTAGCCCGCCTTACTGTGCCTCGCATTAGCGTCCCTCCCATCGTTGCTTCACTCACGTCTACACGGAACACGTTCTGCGGCTAGCGTGCCTTACTGTGCCTCGCATTAGCGTCACTCCCACAATGCATGTCGGCCAGCGTGCCTTCACTTACATCTACACAGAATACTTCCCACGGAAGCGTGCCTTACTGTGCCTCGCATTAGCGTCACTCCCACAATGCATTTCGGCCAGCGTGGCTTCACTCATATCTACACGTAACACATCCTGCGGCTAGCGTGCTTTATTGTGCCTCGCATTAGCGTCACTCCCATCGTTGCTTCACTCACGTATACACGGAACACGTCCTGCGGCTAGCATGCCTTACTGTGCCTCGCATTAGCGTCACTTCCACAACGCATGTTAGCCAGCGTGGCTTCACTCACGTCTACATGGAACACGTCCTTGCGGCTAGCGTGCCTTACTGTGCCTCGCATTAGCATCACTACCACAATGCATGTCGGCCAGCGTGGCTTCACTCACATCTACACAGAACACATACTGCGGCTAGCGTGCCTTACTGTGCCTCGCATTAGCGTCACTCCCACAATGCATGTCGGCCAGCGTGCCTTCACTTACATCTACACAGAATACTTCCCACGGAAGCGTGCCTTACTGTGCCTCGCATTAGCGTCACTCCCACAATGCATTTCGGCCAGCGTGGCTTCACTCATATCTACACGTAACACATCCTGCGGCTAGCGTGCTTTATTGTGCCTCGCATTAGCGTCACTCCCATCGTTGCTTCACTCACGTATACACGGAACACGTCCTGCGGCTAGCATGCCTTACTGTGCCTCGCATTAGCGTCACTTCCACAACGCATGTTAGCCAGCGTGGCTTCACTCACGTCTACATGGAACACGTCCTTGCGGCTAGCGTGCCTTACTGTGCCTCGCATTAGCATCACTACCACAATGCATGTCGGCCAGCGTGGCTTCACTCACATCTACACAGAACACATCCTGCGGCTAGCGTGCTTTATTGTGCCTCGCATTAGCGTCACTATTACAACGCATGTCGGCCAGCGTGGCTTCACTCATGTCTACACGGAACATGTACCGTGGCTAGCGTACCTTACTCTGCCTCGCATTAGCGTCACTCCCGCAACGCATGTCGGCCAGTGTGGATTCACTCACATCTACACGGAACACATTCCGCGGCTAGCGCGTTTTACTGTACCTCGCATTAGCGTTCACGCATAGTATGATCGCTACCCTGGAACCACTGTTCACTCCGCTGGCTTCTCGGCACTGCTCGTGGTGAACTGAGCACTTCTGAAACATCTGCTCAACATCTATATTACATTAGCGAACTGGCCCGGCTTCGTCCTGGTATAATTTAGTTTTTACAGCGATACACTAATAAATTAATTATGAAAACACAATTACAATATTATATGATAGTGTATTTGTAAACTACTTGTACAGTAGGGAGCTGACGAGAAGGCAAGGCTGCGTGGCGGGGTGGTGGTCGGTTCCGCAAACCCTCCCTTGCCCCCTTTCGGCGTTTAAAGACTGCTGTCAGAGTAACGGGTCACCCTCGCCTCTAGTCATCCCTAAAGGTACAGCTCTCTGGAAGTCAGTCACGAGTTAGTGTCGGTTGCATGCGTATCAGGACGGCATATTATGGCGCAGTCTAGGAAGAAAGGGAAAACTATGCACAGTGATGCGAGGGGGGTGATCAGACATGTGATGAATAAATGTGACGATGGTCAAATAAAGCATTTATTATCTCGATCCAATATGCATGCATCAGAATACACTAAAAGTTCAAAGATAAGTGTTTCCAGAATTCGCAAAGAAGGTGCTCATGCTTGTAACAGTTCGCTGTCAACACCAGGCAAACACCGAAAGCGTCCGCATAAAATATTTGACAGGAGAGTAATAAGAGACGTCATTCATGATTTTCACTTAGTACAGAAACAAGTACCAACATGTCCTAAGCGTCTCGTTGCTTTTAGAGAAAAAATTGATTTTTCATGGGATGTTCACACGCTCAGGCATCCGCCTGAAAGAAATGGGGTTCAAATGGAAACGGTGTAACAGTTCTCGGAAACTATTAGTGGAGAGACCATACATTTTCCACTGGTGTTGTAAATACTTAAAATCACTTCTCCACTACAGAATGGAGGGGCGCCCCATAATTTACATTGATGAAACCTGGGTTGAAAGCAACATCACATTTAACAAATTTTGGCAAACTTGGTGTGTTAGAACCGTTTAATTGTTGTTCATGCAGGTGCAAAAACTGGATTAATTGATAATGCACTGCTAATTTTTCCAGCAGGCAGAGCTACGGGGACTACCATGGGCAGATGAATTCTGCGAACTTCGAAAAGTGGATGCATAATCAGTTATTGCCAAACCTACCGGAAAGGTCTGTTGTTATTATGGAAAATGCGCCTTACCACTCAGTTCAAGAAAATAAACCCCCGTAGAAATATGCAGTGAAAAAGGAAATGGAGTTATGGTTGACCAATAACAACATTCCCTTTACTAATGAAATGCGAAAAACAAAGCTTTTCGACTTAATTGCGCAGAACAGGAAGCCTGAAAAAGTATTTCGTATTGACCAACTTTTAAAACTGCACGGACACGATGTTCTTAGACTTCCTCCTTATATGTGCGAACTTAATCCCATTGAACTAGCGTGGTCTAAAACAAAGAGACTATGCGGGAAAATAACATTACTGCTAGCTTGTCGTTAGCAAAGCTAATGGAAATCACGACGGAAGCAATATCTTCCGTCACTGAAGAAGACTGGCAAGGATACTGTTCGCATGTCCAAAATATAGACGCAGGCTACTGGCAAAAGGACTGTCGTGTGGAAGACGCAATAGACAGTTTTGTGATATGCCTAGACCGTGACTCCAGTGGCTCGAGTGATTCATCTGACGACGAATTTTCCTCTTCCGAATCGGAACTGGCGCTGCCACTTCCCGAAAGTGAATAAATTATCATCGAACAACAACATCCACTGTTTGAGTAAAGCGGTACGAGTATATCCTTTCAGAGTATTTTATTAAAGTTATGAATTCCTGATCTTAACTGTTCTAGCCCTAAATGTATGCCGTCAAAATTGTTTTCAGGTCACTGGTTGTTTCGCAGGTATTTAAGTAAAACAATTGAAGTAAAAACAGTTTTCAAATGTTGTTTTTGGCCATACTGAAAGTCTTCAAATAAGTATTGGTAATGTAAAAGATGTTTTAACAATTGTAACTATTGTGAAATGTGATTAATTTTCGTACTGGAACAGATTGCGAATATGTACAATAAATAGCTCGCTTTAAAAATGTGTACTTCAAACACAATGTAAAACATTTCGCACACCAGGCAAACGGGCACCTAAAATGGCGAATTTAAAAGTTACTGTCAAAATAAATAATAGACGCGTATACCATGACATTATAGAGTATATTTGTATGCGTGTCGTATGAAAGGAAAATCTCCCTGCGAACTGATAGTTTTAGTACTGGTAGTACAGGTTGGAGGCGACGGTGGCGACATTGCTGCCCACCGGGCCCACCCTCCCGCTCACCCACCCTGCCCGAATTCCAGAGCCTCGCCTTCTCGTGAGCTCTGGACTATACATATGACATACATATGTACATACACTTCACGCTTATCTCCCAGAGGGGTAAGAAGATTTTATGGACCTCCATTTACCACGATCCTGATATACCTACCTCCTTCGCTTTATCCACATTCATACATCTCGAATATAACGATATTTTATGACAGTGGTTTAGAAAATTGTTTCATATCTAGTTTCATACCAGACAGCTTGGTGTATGTTGGTATTACACGTTTCCAGCCGTTGCAGATTTATGTTTTGTTGTTATTCCACAAGAATCATACAATTTTCCGGGATATAACGTATCCTATGTCCTATTCCAGGAACTAAAGTACCTACATACAAAATTTCATCAAAATCCGCGTAGCTGTTATGGTGCTAAGCGGTAACAAACATACACAGACTTTCGCTGTTATAATATTAGTAGGATTCATCATTAATTCACAATTTTATAGAGTCCTGCTGCCACATCACGTAAAAAATCTTCACCAAGTCTAGAAAATTACACCGTAGGTATAGCACACCACATTATTACGCACTCACTTTGTTAATATTTTGCATGAGAACTGTTTCTTACTAAGCGATACAAACAGTCCTATTTTCTGCCTTATATAATTTAATAAATGATAAAATAAATATTATAATTTATAGAAAAAATGTAAGCATTTGTTTAGTTTAACCTAAAATAATATACGTTTATATTAACATAAGTATAAGATCAAAAGAACAAAACACGTTATACGTGGGATGATTATTCCAGAGTTTTGTTTCAAAAAGTGCGAAGATACCACAAAGAGATGAATGCACTTCGTGTATTCTTCAGCAATATGTAAAATTGACAGTTCTCTTCCTTCATGCGTGGGTAAGGTAAAACTGAGAAATTGTTAGAAAAGTAAATAGTTTGTACTTATATGCACTAAAAAGAGAAAACAAAAATAAGCATAATTCCACTATTAACAAACGTTTACGTTGCCGTTTTAATTCAACGTTAGATATGGAATTACTTTTCTTTCGTCGTTACATACCTTTCTGGGCGTATGGGACTTGGTGTGCTCGTTAATATATATGCAGGTATCTATCACAGTTGATTACAAGAGTACTCAACTAACCGTGGACAGCCTATACCAACATGGTGCAGCCAGTTTCTACTTGAGGGAACCTCAGGCAGTCATTTTAGTTAACACTTTGAGTGCAGTACAGATTTACGGAAAAATAAGACACGCTAGAATTAAGTTACTTGTATGCACAACTGCATGACCATCAGTTCTGTTGGTCTCTCCATCCCCATTTACAACTCTCCTACTGGTTCACACAACACCAGACACACTTACTACACTGCACAACGCTCATTACTGGCCGGCTATTTGACTGTATAGTGCCGAGTTGAAAGTCTCCCAATCAAATGTTCGTTCCTAGGCATAATAATGTGCAATCCATCCTGTTTATTTAACTAATGTACACGTTGAGTATTGCTGACGTACGTTGCAGAGAACATTATAAACACTGCTGGCGAAATAATATTTCTTTGCCCATGTCTTCAAACAATAGAGATTTCGTAAACTCCATACAACGCAGCTAAATTCAGGCGACGTAACTTTAAGTTGTGTGTTAAATTCCTCAAACGAACGCAATGGATTGGATGTCAGGTTTAGGTTACTGTTAGTTGGAGTTATGCCGGCAGACAACTGATCAGTAATGGACGTTGTACAGTGTATTGTCCGGTGAAGTGAAGACCAATAGGGCAGTGGGAATACAGAGAACAACACATCTGGTATTCTCTGAAGTGGTGGATATAGGTGAATCACGTCTATCTTGTCTTCAATATTTGTACATATGTGCAGCACTGAAAGTGTTAATCTATTCAGACCCAGGGTGCACAATTGTGTACATTACGCACGTGTAGGTAATGTTTTTCTTTGTACTGCACATGGTGAAGCTCAATCATCAATGATCTTACATGTGTAAATTATTCGAAAACCGTCTTACTAGTCGAGGTCATAATAGGTTCATTTAACTTTTGCCGAACATAGCCTCATTGGCTGTGACAAGTGGTGTGTCGACTCAAGTAAAGCACTCATCATAACATTTTCTGTATGCAACACTTGGAACCGTAAATATCGAAAATAACTTGAAGGGGACATCAAAGCGTTACGGAAAATGGTACACAGAATTCATTATTAAATAACAATAAAAATGTTGCGATTCAGTGTTAGAAAACAATGCATTAATATCTTAGGAATATGGGTGTTCAGGAAAACATCACAATGTGACCTTTTTGTTTACCGTGTACTACGGCACGTTATTAATCCGCGGGGAAAACTCAAAAAGGACGGAAAGTTCTTTTCTTCAATGCACAACTGAGGTTCAAACACCTCCTCATTTATGGAAGGGGGTTCACATCGGCACAAAATTTGTAATAATGTACATCCCGTCCTGCAATAACTAATGCATTATCCAGAAACTCAGTGATTTATCTTCCATATCGCTGTAATAGTAGCAATAAACGTCTCCTTTAGCTACACTTTCAAGACTGGTTACGCCTTTCCGGAACTGCCTTAGGCCATATATATATATATATATATATATATATATATATATATGTATAGATTTGTAAGATTCGCTTTGAAGTAACATGCTAGACTTCAGGGAACTACACCTATTTGAGCGCAATTTGTGTTTTAATTGGCTGCCGACAACTGCACTACACAGCTTCATTTAACTGCGTGGGCTCTTCATTTCGGATGCTTAATTGCTCAGTTTTGACTCTTGGCTAAAACCGATCTTGAGACGCGACGTTTGTAGGCCAGTGGCATTAGTCAAACGAGCATACAGCATCTTGGAGCTCAGTTGAGTTGAGATATTTGTGCGGCTCTTAACAACGAGGTCTTGAGAGCCGATGAATGAGGTGAGAATGTGGTAGCGCCGGAATGCAAGGGCGGGGGACCGTTGACTCCAACTGTCGTGTGGCTTGTCCTCGTTGACAGCGCTCTGATTGGCTAATCCTCATCGCATTGTGAATACTGCCTCAAAGATCGACGTGGCTTTGCACGTTTTCTAAACTACGCATTGCTTGTCTGTTGTTTGTAGCATTTCTTGAACATCGGCAAGAAAAAATGAGGCCTACTTATTTCTTGCCGGCAGTCATTAGTCAAACTTAAATTAATGCATTGCAGCGGTAATTATTTGATAAATATTGAGCAGCTCTCATTTAGAATTCCATCAGATAACGTCTTTATTTATATTGTGATGAAGTTAATACAACATGCCTTCTCTTTCACTTGACCACATTTTTTTCAATTTATATATGTGTTGCAATTAAAAGTCCAAAACTGTACTTAAACATACTATATAAGTTCATAAATTTTTACTACGGTTTTGCAAGATTCGCGTGATTTTGAGGATGCAGACTAAACTCCAATATGCTGTGTACTCATTTGGCTTGTTCCATTGCCCGCCGACAACTACATCCGTTATATTCTGCACGTGCGCTCTGGCTGACACATTCGAAGTAGCCATCTTCTGTCTGGCCACGACGCAATATTTGTCCGTGTTCGTTTCTTTGCATTAGGTAAGGAACTAATTGATGAGGGATATTCTTAAATACATCGTTTATATCATTCCTTTCTTCTAAATAAGTAAATGTTACACGTAAATGATTCCAGATAATTAACTTTCCGTGAAGAGAAGTGTGCATACTTTGTCGTGTGTGTCACATATTATACTTATGTTACCTAAGTGCTCCAGATAATGTATTAACGTCGAGCAAGGTGGCGAAACGGTAATACACTCAGCTTGCATGTGAGGGGCCCAGGGTTTGAGTCCCGCTCCTGATGATAATTTTATTTTAGATTTTATTTGTTGGTAACCACAAACGTCATTTTGTAGTTGCCACTAAATACTGGAGTGACAAAAAACTTTTGTTGGTGCTACAAAATATTTTGTGATGTATATACTGACATAACAATTTGGCGGTCACCAATAAAATTTTGTTGGTGGACACAAAACGTTTTTCTAGTGTGAGTATACGACAGTGAAGTGTAGAGAGTCGCCAAATAATAACGCGAATTTCGCTGGTCTCTACCCATAAAACTATCCCTTACCTGAAGCTTTGTCGCGCTTAAAGCTGGGAAGCGCGGGAGCGATAAGGGTGACACTGCCACGCACATCAAGGGCGCCATCGCCGCTACGAGCAAGACTCTCAACTGGCGTGCAGTGTTGTCGTGCTACGTCTACGTATGAGATGTTCAGCGGGGACGCTATTATTTAATGGGTGGAAAGTCTGTAGAAAGATTCAGTGCAGGGCCGTTGAGTAGTTTTGTACGCATCTTATGCTTATATGGTGAGATACAACTATTTGAAAATGTTATTGTTAGCTATTTTGGAGATTTCTGAAAAGATGTTTCAAAGTGGCGTGACGTCTTGAAGCACTCAACAGCCCTCGTCTCTAGTGCGTGTTATTTTTGCAAATCAACACATTGGAAGTTCGTTTAATAGTTTCGTAAAAGCCGTGTCTTTCATATTCTCTGCGACGCCGTACACATTCAAGCGCCACGTAGACGGGAGGCGAAATGTGTTTCCACAGTAGCGCTGCAACGAGCTGTAGCCAATGAGAGTGAAGCAGTTTGCTGTCTCCAAACAAGGTTTTGACAAGGTATGAACAAGGTTTTGACTCAGCTAAGTTGTTTGCAGACCAATCACGAACGTTCTAATTTATAGCATCATAATTCTCATTGGCCCAGTGAAATTGGGTAGTAGCTTCATACATGAATGGCAGCCAACAAGGAAAGAAAATTTTCAGACATGTGTACAGGATGTTGAATCATAGCAAACAGTCAACGATTAGCGTGATAAATCCATAATATCTTCTAATTATAGACTGTTCATGGTGAAATGAGCATTTTTTAAAGTCCTGCTTAAAATTTAATTTTCTATTCGTCTATTCAAATCCCCGGCTGATTCTCTTCGGATTTTCGCAAGTTGGAATCATACCTTACGATGTCGCAGGTCTGTGGGTTTTATCGGGGATCTCCCTTTCGCCTCCCTCTTGTGTTCCAACGCTGCTCCATTCTGACCTTAAAAGTGTCAGTTAAAATAATAAACTTATTACCAAATTGGACATTCTGAAAGGATTATAGTTCAACCGTACGTAGGTACGTGCGTACGTTAAGTGGGAATGTGAATGGCTTCATGTACACTTGCAGTGTTCAAGTTTTATACGTAGACCTACGTACGCTACTTGTGAGATGTGAAATCCACCTTTACTCGCAGGCGAAGACCTGATATTTCCATGTCAAGTATGGAGACCCTGCAGTGGTCGGATAGTTACGTCATCGCGCAGCACGCCTGGCGAAACTCAGCCATCGCGTTGCATAGGTTAGTTGGCAGCGACGTCGCCATTGTCCACTTGACACGAGGAAGCTACCACTGTACTGTAGAGTGCGTAGTAATACAGATGTGAACCAGCATCTTATTCC
Source organism: Clitarchus hookeri (assembly GCA_002778355.1). Taxonomy (NCBI): domain Eukaryota; kingdom Metazoa; phylum Arthropoda; class Insecta; order Phasmatodea; family Phasmatidae; genus Clitarchus; species Clitarchus hookeri. The sequence continues at coordinate 30,124 of NQII01008597.1, read as the reverse complement.
ATGAAATCCAGTCGCACACGCCAGCAGAATGACGTAACCGGCTAGTACCATGTCGGAACGCCGTTCGCCAATCAGCGCCTGGTAACTTACTCGCAAGATGGCAGCCCAGCCAATAGGGAACCTTAAGAAGTAATTGGTAGTCAGACCCAATGTCCGTTCCCAGAGCCGTGCGCAGCCAATTAGTGGATCAGTGCGTCCACATGCTCTGAATATGCATCAGTGATTTCAATCAGTAGAATTATTCTACTGAACCTTGTTGTTCTCAGCTGTTATCTACTGACGAATATGTGTAATGCACAGAGGTTTTACTGCCAGGTCAGTGAAGTTCTCTAGGAATCAGTAGAAATTATTACTGTTACTGAAATGAGCAGTACAATTTCACTGGATAAAGTGGAACTGTGTTGAGTTGAGTTGAGATATGTGGCCGGCTCTAACAACGAGGTCCTAAGAGCCGATGAAAGTGAAGTGAGATAAGAATGGAGCAGCGCTGGAATGCTAGGGCGGGGGAACCGGGCTATTCCCCAGATACCTGTCAACTAGCGGCATCGTCCGGCACGATTCCCACTTGCGAAAATCCGGGAGTGAACTGGCGGAGGCTTTAACCCGGTTCACCTGGTGTGAGGCGAGCAGTATTACCACTCAGGCACCGCGGCCCCTTCAAGTGGAGTAGTTTCAACATATGTGCTGTAAAATTCGCATATTTGGAGCAGTTTCGACTACTTCTATTTAAGAGCACACATCCAAGGAACCGTCAAGTCGTTGTGAATGTGTGTAAGCGTCTACTATGGCAGGGTTGTGGCTCAGGATACCTAAAACACGGAAGTGAAATGAACTTGCGTTTCCTTTGATGTGGGTTGTAAGGGACGGTCCTTGTCCCTGATTGGCTCCTGCGTGCTGTGGAATATTCCCTATTGGCTGGCGAGCGAACTGCCAGTTGCTGATTGCCGTACGGAGTTCCTACATCTTGCTGGCCACAGACGACAGTTTGCTGGAGTGTGCGGCTGGAGCACGCGCTGTGAAGAGCTTGATTCACTACAGGATTGGTTCCGCGGTGTTGAAGTGTTCTGACAACTCCCCCCCTCCCCCTCCCCCTCTCCATCTACGTGAACTGGGGCTCGATTCTCGGCGGGGTCTCTCCAGGATTTCGCACGGGGGAATCGTGCCGGACGAAGTAGCTGGCTGCTTGGCGGGTTTTCTCGGGGATCTCCCGTTTCCCCCACCCTTGTATTTCAGCGCTGCCCCATTCTCATCTCGTTTCGCTCTCATCGACTCTCAAGTCCTGGATGTTACGAGCCTCCCGAATATCTCCTCTGCACACCACTACAGTATTCGTAACTATTCATTGTATTCCTGATGTCTGCGTGTGGTCTGTTCACGTCTAATAGATATTTAAAGGCTACCTCCAACTTTTCTGAAGACCTGCTAAAGTTATACTTTCAGCATATTCCTCCCACTCATGCCAATATAATTACAACAAGTTCAGAAATGTACACTAGGGACGACACAACGCGTATGTGCGCACTCACTTCAATAATAAATACATTAGTACTTCTTCTTACTTGGCACTACCAACACACCTATTATTTGTCAGTTTTTATTTCTGCTAGTTAAGAATGAAAGATCATAATATATTAAGGATATATAAATACATTTTTAATATAACCAGAATAATGTACTGTTAACAGAAGTATTAAACGCTCGTTTTATATGTCGCATATTTAGGAAACAAACAAAAACTTCTTACATGGTGTGATTTTTCAAATGTTTGATTCAAAAAGTATAAATAAATCACGGATAGGCTACAGGAACTGATCCCGTGCCGTACTCGTGCCTCCAGAACTGTGACAGTTCCGATGTGTGTGACGCACGCAATAGGATCCCTCAGCCTACAGATAAACAAACTGAACCAAAATAACATATCTTAACTTTTTAAGTCACCGTATACACGATTGTGGACACGTTGCATATGTGTGACATTTATGACCGGTATTGTACAGAACGAGGCGTCGGTATTCCTATTGGATAATATGAATGGTTAATTACAATACCATGCAGTACGCAGCACGTATACTAGTTGCGAGAGATGAAAGCGCTGAACACAAGTACAGCACATACCAAAAAATTACGTGATTGCAACACATGTACTTAGAAATTAATACATGGCTTTTCAGTCACCACTGTTAAATTTTCTGATAGGTTTTTCGTTTATTATAAATCCCAAAATCACCAAAATTGTGAATTTGAAATGTCATGTCGCAAGAACTATGCGCTCAAAATTTTTTTGTGCGAGGAAATAGTTCTTACAAGTAATGTCTACAATTTGAACTGAATTTCGTACAAATATATAAAAAAACATTGTTGTGACTAACACCCTTAACGCCTTTCTATTTGTCAGTGGAACGCCAGTCTTTCATTACCTAGCCAGTGGCGTGCCGCGTTTGCCGTTTCCCATACAAGCGTTTCAAACAATTTCAGAAACAATACAAAATTCGGTTTTTTATTAACGAAATATATTTAATGCTGTTTTGTTACTTCAAAAATTATGATAAAAAATAAGCAAATGCTTTAACTCTACCCGGAAATATTGGTTTTCTATGTGCAGAGAAATATTTTCACAAGTTTGGCTCAAGCTACACCTGACGAAGGTGATTCACGGTAAAGTGAGCACTCTTCAAATCAGTATATGGAAAGGAAATAACTACCTTTGAACGCAAGCAATGACAGTTATACTTACAGTTAAGTTGGCAGCGAACCACGAGAAGTTGTCCTATGCATTAACGCCCTACTAGTCATAAAGTTAAACATATTTGTCACCTGCAATTTAATTTATATTTATTAAATGCAATTATGAATAACATTGTGCATGATTGTAAGACGTTTGTGTTCGTAACTTGTTCATATCATCTCTTGGCTGACGCAACGTGCAAGTTATCTGGTTCGCTGTGTCCGTGCTCGCGTGTCAACCAAACAGTGGCTTACGACAAACATGATTTTAAATGTTTTTTTGTAATCTCTGAAATACATTATTCACTATCGTAATAAATAATATATTTTAGTACATTTATTGAGTGAAGTGGTCGTTGTGTGTTATTGCTGTATTTCCACTTCATTTATTGCCTTAGAAATTCTTGAAATTTCACATAATATGCCGATCTGGAAAATCTGCTGATTCGTGGCATCAAAGTCATCACAAATGTCAAACTTGAAGAAACTTAGATTGAGTGTGTTGTGCTATATTTCCGATATATATTGCAATTCTGAAAGCTTATATAAATATGTTTGTGTGTTATTTAGTATTAAGCGGATTCCTAACCTACGATCATAAGAGTACCTCGGCACGTACGTCCCTTGTTTTAAAACAATAACGGCATGAAATAGTTTTCAACTGCACTTGAAACATTTCTTAAGTGTTGGCAATATATGTTAAAATAGCAACTTATTATAACATAAATTCAAATAGTTGAATTTGTATGAGCCAATATATCAAACAGTAAATAATAGCTTCCACTGCTTCCTTCGAGGTTAGACTCTGCGTTAAGTGTGTGGATGTAGTTTCATGAAATGCATTGCTATCGGCTAGGCATTGTAATTTTAGTGTTGTTGTGACGTTACTTTCATATCAGCGAAGGCTGTTAAATTGTATAAGCAAAAAGAGATTTTTTTCTTAACCAAAGAAGTAGGCATTTAGAAACGTTAGCGTTATGCACTTTAAACACTGCGTGCCTGGACGAACTTTTACGAAGCTAACATTGAGTGACAAATATTACTGTGAAAATATGCTGTAAAAATTGTGATTAGTTATTGAGTTTTATGACAGTTGTTTTCGTTAGTCTACTAAAAATTTAATAAGAACGCCCAACTTTTGTTTATGCTTAAGTCTTGTATTGAAATATTGATTTGTAAGTTATCAATGCAATATAATTCTACTCGTTGTCACGGCGGCACATGTATCACGAGTACCTGCTATAGGAACCACCGTGCCATTAGCTGTTGTTTCTACGAGAACTACGCGGATTGATTACTGTTGTTATGGACGTGGCATCTTGCCTGTGTTCGTGTGCCCCGTCTGACTTGCTCACGCCACTGATGGCGGTGGGCGGGTTGAAGGCCTACTGAGCGCCAGTCGGCTTGCTCGGCTACCTTGTCGGGTCGATCCCCCCTCCTGCCGCGGGCGTCTTCAAGACCGCCATGAGGAGTGCATGCAGCATGTGACGTTACCTCGTCACTTCATGAACAACGGGAAAACTTACGGAACTGGATGTTGAAGAGATATAGGGAATGGCTTCTCAGTTTTCTGGGAGAGGAGCATTGAGAGATTTTGCTAGGATGGAACTCTGTTCCTGGGGAGGGGTGGGGACAGTTACTTAAATCTTGTGATAAATAACGTAGTTATCTAACCTACGGTTTTTTTTTCCATTTTGGTATTGTAATTTTATAATGTAAATTTAATATTAAAGTTGTGCTATAGAGCAGTTTTTCGCTGTATAATTCAGAGGAGTTTCATGTAATATTAATGTAGGCCTAACTATTATATGGTTTTTTCAATTATTCTTTTGTATCAATATTTGGCTGACCATGTATGGTCATAGCGTATTTTATATCGAAACTTTAAAAAAAATTTCACAAAATTAGACACACCAAAATATATATAAAATTCAAAAGTTATTAAACATTTTACTTTGCAAACCCAAAGGATAAGTATGTCTTGACAACACGACGGGATGTCTCTATTTCTTTGAAGATGTTCCACTGGAGGAAGTATAGACAAAGTCCCTGCCTCTTGTGTTGGCAATCTACCGTCACATCGTAAATGTTGTTTAACATAATTCTTAGGACATATAACGAGTCATTGTCTTCCGTGCGAAGGAATAAATACAGCCATTTATCTAAAAGCGTGATTTCTTTAACGGGCGAGTGTTTTAGCTGTAAGATTTATTAAAGGTTGACGCTATTCACCAACTGTGGAATATTGGTGGTTTATAGGGTCGTAGTTAATTCCTCCAGGCATAGACTATAAGATGCCTAGAAGGTTAAAGGTTTTTCAATATGGTAGTCTTTTGACATTTCACTTAACTGGATAATTATATTTTCTCGAGTTTGAACAAAAACAACATACAGCAACACTTCCGAGGTGTGGTATTCTAATTTGGCTATTCGTATTAACTGGGGCGACTTCGTGGTGGAGTGAAGCTTCTCTGGGCGGCGACTTTATACTTAACTCTGCTATGGGTGTTGGTATGCTGTCATCTGGGGATGAGCTCCGGCGAAGTAGTAGGCCTTGGAAAAAGGCCCGCATTTGGTGTCGTCTCACTGGACTGCTGTTCGGGCTCGTGCTCACGTCTTCTCGCGATTCCTTGACGCAACTCTTCCCTCGGTGCGGTGATATTGAACTGTTCACTGTCTCTGCGTGGTAATAATTTACTGAAACCCACCTTCTNGATGAGCTCCGGCGAAGTAGTAGGCCTTGGAAAAAGGCCCGCATTTGGTGTCGTCTCACTGGACTGCTGTTCGGGCTTGTGCTCACGTCTTCTCGCGATTCCTTGACGCAACTCTTCCCTCGGTGCGGTGATATTGAACTGTTCACTGTCTCTGCGTGGTAATAATTTACTGAAACCCACCTTCTCTGCAAGGAGGCTTATATGCTCTCTAGCTTCCTTCCCTAATTGTCGGCACGTGTCGCCTTGTTGGGGGAGGGGGTGGTGGGACGAAAACAGAACAATGCCTTTCAGAAAACTTGCCCTGGTTCCTGAAGGTTGGTGGCGGGGGGAAGGTGGCACCTTGCCCCTAGCTTACTCTGTCAGCTATTTCTCCACGGTGCGTGTCCACATTGTCCCATGGTTAGCTGGGGGGGGGTGTGTTTTCGTCACCACGTTCCAGCTTGTCAGCTGTTTCTCTGTGCGTATTTTCTGATTTCCGGCGAAATACACAGGATTATTTTGAGATATTGCGGCGCTCAACTGATCTCATGGGCTTGCTAGAGGTGCTCTTGCTGGGCTCAGCGATTTCTCCCGCTTTCCTTCGTATGTACATAGCACTATCCGGGTGCTCTGGCGATATGCCAGCTCTTTCTCGGCACAACCTTGACACGTGTAACTGCGATCCGCTCTGGCTGTTAACCTGCCTCGTGACACGTGTCAACTGGCGGGCGTTCGTGAAGGGTGTCAGCGAGGCTTCTACTCAAAAGGCATTACACGACAAGGTGGACGTTTAAAAAGTATTGGAGTTTTTAAAATGCGAAAAAAAAATTATGTTAAGGTTTTCCGCTATTCTGTAGACAATCTAAATGAAACTTATTTTATGTTTTCGGAAGTTTTCGTCACTGCTAAAGGCATTAATATATGTAAAATATATTTTTACAAAGCAATAGGCCTTTTATTGCCTGAAACTAACTTGTACGTGTTAAAAGTACTGATTAAAGTATGTATTACATTCTGTTGTTTATTTAATGAGTATGCAGTGGTCACATGAGCTAGCTGATGTAAACAGCAGCTGAAAGTCACATGGCCGTGTTTATTTCGATAGGTATAGGCTGTTAACGGTAAAGTGAGCACTTCTGAAGCACTAGTTACCATTTTTATTCTTACACCACTTTTTAAAATAAATGTTATCATTTACATAATAAACACAGCAACAATAAAATATATTTATTGACTATTATTCCAACTGAGAGGGCTTTGCAAGTGCTCACTTTACTTAAGAATACAGACGCCACTAGCCAGCAGCATGTCGGAAAACTGTTCGCTGATCGTTTTACGATAGATTTGACAAGGCCAGCCAGCTGCCTCACCCGCGAGTGTAGTGTGGGAAAAGGCGTTGTGCAGGGGAGAGGGTAGGGGCGTACCTCTTAAATCTAATATGGTTGTCCTGACATTCAGTTACATAATTTATATAGCATCACGATCGTAGGCGCCTTGAAAATACGAGTCCGGTGATATTTAACACTCGATACTTACTCCTTAAAAATTTTACCTATAAAAAAAATTTTAATTAAAAAATATTTTTATTTTATTTTATTAGCGTCTCAGATTCCTCATAGCAGCTGAATCACACATTGTTAGAGAAACTGGGACATTTTAAAGGAAATAACTAAATTTTGAGGGAAATTCTAGGAATTTTGCGTAAAATAATTGATTTCTGATGTAATCTTTTGGGGAGAAATAAGACATTTTGTGTGAAAAACTGTAAATTCCCAGATGGCGGACAGCACCAAGGCACCACTCCTATCCCCTTGGCCCAGAATTGGCATAACCCTACTACTCCTATATTCTTATACTTTCGTGTCTCAGGTATAGCCAGTCTCATTAGAGGCCTGCTGTGTGTGTGCGAGTGTTACCATATATTCTGATACGCTACCTTTACTTTCAAAGGTCAAAGTAGATTTGGTCCCGTGCTATACGTAAAAAACCGGTCGCTTATCTCCAACTTTATGGACGTGATCTATCCTTATGAAACGAGTGAGGCTAAATGGCATGTAAATGCACTCTATATTTATGTGGGAATCACTTGGTTTCGGTGATTTTTGTGAACATTCTCTATATCATGTGAACACAGCGTTTGATTAACTGCGAACACTGTTGGCTGGAAGTAGGCCAGTAATAAACGTTATCGAGTGCAGTGCAGTATCAAACAACGGGATGATGGTAATCGGGAAGGCAGAAAGCAACAGAACTGGTATCCATGCAGTAGTGAATATTGTAGACGTGTTTGTAGCTGGTTTTAAATGTATATTAATGTGTATCTATCTCGGAGGGCGGAAGAATGCAAGTTGGAAACAATAACTGCGTCTAATGCAACATGTACAACGCTACAGAATACTTAAAGTGTATAGAAATGGAAGGTAGCGTTGAATGTCTCATTGGCAGCGAGTTGAGAACAGACGGGGCAAGTTGCTCAGAGAAGCAGGAGCGGTGAATGTAATGGCCACGGCTTGCAGTAAGGAACAATCCCAGTATTCACCGCAGTTCAAGCGCCAGCCAGACGGGGGCCTTAATGATACAGGAAAGAAGCAGTCACGTATTCCTCTACACTCGAGCCGCGCATGGCAGCGAACTATCCCCACTGGCCAGCAACATTTCGGAACGACATTCGCCTTCTAGTTTACTTACCATCCAGCTTTCCCGCTTATAGAAAATCCTTCACAACACGCATTGGCCTATACAACATAAGTGCATTTTCCGGAGCCTCGTACAGCCAATATGCGAACGGGTGGGCCCATATCAAGGAAACCGCCCAGCCAATTCACATCCGTGTATTTACTTATTCTGTACTACGCTTTGCGACTTCTGCGGCTGCGGTGGGGCAACGGCTAGAGCGTCCACCTCCCTCCTAGGCGAACCGGGTTCGATTCCCGGCGGAGGTTGCTTCCAGATTTTCGCACGTGGGAGTCGTGCCTGACTACGCCACAGTCGCCGATTGAGCTACTCAAATGACCAACTAGTAGTGGTTTTCAGCGAAATGGCGATAGCAATGTTTATATTAGATTATGATTTAAAGGGTTTATTTCGTATGGATGTGACAATCCACACATTCCTGCCTTGAGCAGGAATTTACGGAACTGAAATCATACAGATACGAGTGATTTTTAATTTTTAGGCTGTTTCGTTTCTCGAACGTAACTTGTAATTCGTATATAGCACTGCTAGTTACTTTGCAGCAAGTGCATAGCGCTAGAAGTAATACATTTTTTTTTGCAAGTGTAGATTTTTTATTTTCATATCTTAATGTAAATTATATAAACGTATAAGTTTTAATTTACAAAATTTATCAAATTTTACAAAATATTTAAAATTAAATTAAAATTAGAAATTTAGTGTACATTGCTATAATATTAAGTATATTATATCACGATAATTATAAAATAGCAAAGTATTCTTAACAAACCATTACATGCATTTGGTTTTTAACACTTGTCGATCATATCAAATATTCATGAACTTTTATATGTTTAAGCGTTATAACTGTAAAGCATTGCTAAAATATCACTTATTGCCTTCCCTCATAAATTCTTTAAAAATGTTTAAATACACTACACTACAAACCTTTGTTAACAATGTGCTAGAAATGGCAATTTTACATGTATATTTATTTGAGAACTTGCAGTATTTAAGTTCTACGTGCGTTTTCTCTTGACCCAAACACATTAATTACATTGTTTAATGGGACAAGAACAAAATGAGTATTTCGATGAACAGACCTCTCCACTTTACTTCATACGAGAAGACGTATACGTCATAGTTTAGGCTGTTTGGTATTGGCTGAGATCAACTGACGTCGTTAAGTTCGGGAAGCTCGTGCATCTTCGTTTATTTGTGACAATATAAAGTAGACGTCACAAGGTCGCACGAGGCTTTAAACTAAAATGGGCTGAGGATAGGAAATGAAGTGAGGTTGGAATCTCCACAACAGGCAGTGCTGGTGTGCTTCGCTTCTAGGCGAGTCTCTGCTCTAGGGTTGCCAGATATTCGGAAAAGAAAATCACTACATGTGTTGGCCACATTTCTTTTCCGACTTTTCCTAAATAAATGACACATGTCCAACAGAGGCAAATTTAACAATTTATAATTCCTTGCTAATACTTTATCGAACAGAGCCAAATTGTACAAATATTTAAACCTTGAAAACACATGTAAATCATGTTCGATTTTTATTCATGAAAATACGTTCTCTATTCTGTCTTTTGTGACTGATGAAAATCGAAATATCCGTATGCCGATAGTTTGCTTTGAAAAGAATACACATTTATTCAAAGGAAGCCAGGATGGGTAATTTGTAATTGCATTAATTTTTGCACGGTTATGTAGCTAATTTTAAAAATTGGAACATTGAGGGTACCGTTATGTACAAGAACATTATATGCGGAACAAAATGAGCAAAATCGAAGGCTATTACCTGGNTAGTTTCAGCCTGCACACCCACATAGGCACCCACAAGCACACTCACTTGAGTGTTCGCACTCCGTGAGCGAGCCGTTGCCCACTCCTGATTTTCTCTTAGTAATGATACGTCTCTAACAACCGCACTGTCGTCGATGAGGTATTAAGCTCTCCACTTAACGTCCATTTTGTTTGTTTGTTTTTCAGAGCATAATGCAAAGAAGGTAGACATAGTTTGATAAAATTTTATCCGTAACAAAGGTCTTAAGGCTGTTACCTGGTTTGAAAGCAGTGAGAATTTGGTATAGGAAAATGCATGTTAATGTAATTCGGTTCTTTGAAGCCAATTTGGAAGGTATATAAACTTGAAACAAACCCTAAGTGTGAGAAATGATACTTTAAAGCTCTGTATCAAGGCAAATATAACAATTTTTTCAGTAAATTTTTATTTAATTATTAATTTTTCTGATTTTTCCACGAAACAGATTATATATTAACGTTACAAAAGGCTTCGATACGAAAGAAGCACGTATTTATCTTCTGAAATAAGTCCCTGGTGTTATATATCTATCTTTAACAGAAACGCCAAGACATGGAATTTCATGAACATGTATTTCCCTATAGCAAATAGTCGCGGCTAAAGTGTGTTCATGTGAGAACCCTACAGTGAGCACACTGGCCTGTCGCTGCTAAAGTGTGTTCATGTGAGAACCCTACAGTGAGCACACTGGCCTGTCGCTGCTAAAGTGTGTTCATGTGAGAACCCTACAGTGAGCACACTGGCCTGTCGCTGCTAAAGTGTGTTCATGTGAGAACCCTACAGTGAGCACACTGGCCTTCATGACGGAAGTCGCCAACGCAGCGTGCTCTAAATACCAAGGCGTGACAGTCTTCAAGGCAGCGCAGCGCTCGCGAGATCCTTGATCGTGCGAGGAGCAGTAGGTTGTGATTGTTGGCAACACAGCCATAGCAAAACTACTCTTCAAACAAGTCGCTTCGCCAGCCAAATGCCGCAGTTCCCACCAGCCTGCGTCCATCTGTGGTCTACTCCGTCACCGACACTCTTCTTCACTCAAGGCTTCTTCACTCATCTTCGCACATCGCACTCGCCACAAAGCATGGGCGGATCCAGGAGTCAGTCTTGCAAAAGGAAGGGGGGACTTTATAGCGAATACTGAAATACCCAGCATGTCTACATTTTAATGATTTGACTCAAAACCACTATGCAAATAAAACATATTAGTTACTCTTGTTATCTTCATGCAAATGCAAATAATTTTTTACATAACAAAACTTTGCTGTTCACTAGACTATAAACCCGAATCGGTGAAAATTCACCGATTTTCAACGGAATCTCAGTAATTGAAAGAAATTGAATTGGTCATAAACGTGCAACTGGGAATGTGTCAGCTGTAACTAAATGAATTGGTGAAAAATAATAACTGATGGCATCGGAATACATTGCTGGTAAATCGGTGGAATATTTTCGCTGAAGTTTTAGAGATATTTTTTTTAAGATTATTAGTACTTATTCTGAAAAATTAATTGTAATTTACCAACTATCACTGTAGAAGATTCACTAAAGTATCAGTGATATTTGTCAAATTCATCAATTGTGGTACTTGAAAATCAGCTATAACTTATTTTAGTACAATGCCACAATTTCACTGGAATTTCAGTCACATTGGTCTAATAAATCTGCAGCGATTCTATAAACTGAAGCCCTCATTCACAAATTTTCCAGCAATGATAGTGGTCTATCTGTCACAACTTGCTTTCTACCAATGTAATAATTTCATCAATATTAATCTAGTTAATATCCAGTGGTACAGAGAAATCATATTTTTCAATCAGTGCACCAGTTACACTGAATTTTAAGCCGGTATTTGCACCAAAGGCCAGTTTTTTTTTTGTATTTAACGAGACGTATTAAAACTACACTGATATTTCGGTTACTCTTTGTAAAGGGAAAATTGGCCCAGTATTCTTAAAGAATATTTCAGGCATCCATCGATAGTTTCTCTAAAACTACATTATTCTCTCAGTATAACAACTTATGATAAAAATTTTCTTGTCCCAACAAAAGTTCCAAATTTGTCTTCATTAAATTTAAGAACTTGTTCAGTTTAAATACTAACTCACCCCTCCCCTCCCCTCCCCCAAGTTTCTTGAAATCCGTTGAACTGAAATATTCTGTACCTAGTAATGTTTAAATCAAAATAAAGAAATTTAAGTGGACTTTCATACCTTTGTATGAACATGGTGAAAAATGTCTCTAAAAGACACGATTTGCTGCATTGCCAAATTAATTACATTTTCTCTTCATTTAATTATCATAAAGATACACAAAATGCAGTGAAAGGAAAACAATTTTTGTAAACTTTTCATTGTATGTACAACCTAGTACTTGTGGCTTTGAAGAATATTGTTTGTGATTCAGTTGCAATCTCCATAATTATGGGGTGTATACTATATCACGTAATCTCATGGAGACAAATATGACTGATTAATTATGCAACTACCTATACCAGGAACACAGATTTTTCTTGAAGTACAACTTGTGAACAATATATCAAATAATCATGGATCTGTAAACTTCCCAAATATATGCCATTTTCAGTTTGTGTAAGGATACATAACCGTATGGATACAAATACAACCAATTATTGCTCAAGTGCACAGGCAGCCCAGACTTCAAAAATTAGTTTAAATTAACAAAAAAAAATACCTTTATGGATGAATGCTTAACAAATAATCACAACTTGTTTTGGGCCTACAAATTCATAATAAGTAAATTAACAAGTAATATTTTGCAAAGCATAATTTGAAATTAAAAACCAAGTAAGTCTCATATGAACTGAAAATCAGACTAAATCCCTGAGCCACACGTGTTTTAAACATTTCTTATAGTCCATACTGTATAAGAAGGCCGTTTTCTGACAGGTCTGCGAAAGTAGCGCCACTGTTTACGTCTGACTACATGTGACTATGTATCCTTCCGCCATCAGCTGGTCCGTCAAGTCGGGGCTGTATTTTTTATCAACACGCTGTCAGCTAATCCACTTGCCATTGTACTGTTATGCTAAACAAATTTTAAGATACTTTAAGACTGACATCTGTCTAAAAAAATAAGTAGGTTATACAAGTAAAAATATAAAATGTTGCAAATAATTAAATATTTGCTAACTCTTTTTTAATTTGTCCGAGATAGTGAATTTGGGTTAA
>NQII01008597.1:0-16954 GCA_002778355.1 Clitarchus hookeri | reverse complement strand
ACAATTTCACTGGAATTTCAGTCACATTGGTCTAATAAATCTGCAGCGATTCTATAAACTGAAGCCCTCATTCACAAATTTTCCAGCAATGATAGTGGTCTATCTGTCACAACTTGCTTTCTACCAATGTAATAATTTCATCAATATTAATCTAGTTAATATCCAGTAGTACAGAGAAATCATATTTTTCAATCAGTGCACCAGTTACACTGAATTTTAAGCCAGTATTTGCACCAAAGGTCAGTTTTTTTTGTATTTAACGAGCCATATTAAAACTACACTGATATTTCGGTTACTCTTTGCAAAGTGAAAATTGGCCCAGTATTCTTAAAGAATATTTCAGGCATCCATCGATAGTTTCACTAAAACAACATTATTCTTCCAGTATAACAACTTATGATGAAAATTTTCTTGTCCCAACAAAAGTTCCAAATCTTTCATCATTAAATTTAAGAACTTGTTCAGTTTAAATACTAACTCACCCCTCCCCTCCCCTCCCCTCCTCACCATCAAGCCAAGTTTCTTGAAATCCGTTGAACTGAAATATTCTGTACCTAGTAATGTTTAAATCAAAATAAAGAAATTTAAGTGGACTTTCATACCTTTGTATGAACATGGTGAAAAATGTCTCTAAAAGACACGATTTGCTGCATTGCCAAATTAATTACATTTTCTCTTCATTTAATTATCATAAACATACACAAAATGTAGTGAAAGGAAAACCATTTTTGTAAACTTTTCATTGTATGTACAACCTAGTACTTGTGGCTTTGAAGAATATTGTTTGTGATTCAGTTGCAATATCCGTAATTATGTGGTGTATACTATATCACGTAATCTCATGGAGACAAATATGACTGATTAATTATGCAACTACCTATACCAGGAACACAGATTTTTCTTGAAGTACAACTTGTGAACAATTCATCAAATAATCATGGATCTGTATACTTCCCAAATATATGCCATTTTCACTTTGTGTAAGGATACATAACCGTATGGATACAAATACAACCAATTATTGCTCAAGTGCACAAGCAGCCCAGACTTCAAAAACTTGTTTGAATTAATAAAAAAAAAAAAAAATACTTTTATGGATGAATACTTAACAAATAATCACAACTTTTTTTGGGCCTACAAATTCATAGTACGTAAATTAACAAGTAATATTTTGCAAAGCATCATTTGGAAATTAAACACCAAATTAGTCTCATATGAACTGAAAATCAGACTAAATCTATGGGCCACACGTGTTTTAAACATTTGTTACACGCAGACTACTATTTTCAGCCAGAAAATTAGTACACACACTTACGTGTCTGCAGAAACTTAAAACCACCTGCAGAAGCAGTTGCAACTTGTTTCAACTACAAAGCGAATATCAGTACAAGATAAAATATGCAACCCAATTAGTATACTTCCATTCATTTCTTAATAGTTTTTAGACCCTATTTGATACATTAGTATCAAAAATCATTAAAAAATTTTAAAATTTCTGCATTTTATAACATTACTTTTTAAATAAGAGTAAAAAAAGTGTTTACTTATGTTATTTCACAAAGTACCGAAAAAGGATGCAGTTGTCTTTTATTTATTTAAAATATTTCAGTTACTTTATTACGTAAATCCAATATGAAAATCTTTAATTAACTAATTATTTTATTTACAAACTCGACTAAACCACTTACTGGCTGTACAAACATAATAATGCTCTTGCTATGTGTGTTGTGCATACCTAATGCAATTAAAACAATATCCAACACACATAAGGGATTTACTTTTCTTCCCAGTGTCATCAGAAACTAGGGAATATTGGTACGATGGCTCAGCCACAGAGAGAATGTACAGCTGTTCATTGCTACGGCTNCGTCATCAGAAACTAGGGAATATTGGTACGATGGCTCAGCCACAGAGAGAATGTACAGCTGTTCATTGCTACGGCTTGGTTCCTTAGCAGCAGAACAGTTTACTGCGTTAAAACACGTACAAAATATGCCACATAAGCATATTACAAGAAAATCACATTATAACCAATATTGAAACCCATGCTCAACTAGTTAACTGCAAGTTAATTTACAAACAAACACAGCAATAATACTGCTAGTGATACACCAGCAGTACGGAAGTTATAAGGGAACAATTATGCTCAAAATAAGATGTTGGCCATGATGAGCATATTGACTACTATCTGTCACCTGGTCTCAACAGCTGATCACTAACTGCCTCAAAGCAGCTACATTTCATTGTTTTGCCACTGGCGAGTAGAAAGAAAGTGTAATGAGCACCAATCCAACAGCGAATGGCAAAAGCTTTAACGTCTGTTGATTCACGATATTAGTGAAAAACGGGTATAACTTAATTTACTCTAATTTCAACATTGCCAAACTTCTTAGTTAAGGTGCTCACTACTTTTTATGGAAATTTTATTCTTTTATGTTAATTNTAATTTCAACATTGCCAAACTTCTTAGTTAAGGTGCTCACTACTTTTTATGGAAATTTTATTCTTTTATGTTAATTGATTAGGGGCACCATAAAATTTACATTAACTTGCAAGTATATCACACAAGTCGCAGTTAAATTATTATATTTTTGGAACGTACAAATAAATAAATCTGGACAGCAGGTTTCACAATTTTTTTCTTTTTAATTAGTTAATAATTAGGTATCAAATAGAAAAATTTGTAATATGATTTACGTTGCAGTTGCAAGCATTAATTTATTTATACTAATATTTACAGCTCCACGGACCAAAAAATTTTTAGTCCGTTTACAGACATTGCAAATGACACCACAGGCAATAATTTCACAGGAATTACAGACANTAAATTTATTTATACTAATATTTACAGCTCCACATTAATTTTATAATAGAAATGCGGCACCAAAGTACCGAGATCTGTTAGTACAACCGCATGTCAAAGTACCTCTACATAGAACAAATTCCCGTTTTAAGCGATAATTTTAAGAGTTATGCTGCACTACCAGTTTTCCCCTGAGTGAAATACTGCAAGCGACTGAAACTAACATTCTAGTAGACATAAATTAGTATTACTGTTTTTCTAATTAGGCACACACGTAATATCTGAAACCATACATTATTATATGAAGATTTTACAGATGACCTTGTGTGTCATCTTAGAGAATTAAAAATATAAATATAGTGATGGAATAGTTAACTTTTTCTTGGTTCAGGGTCTGTTATGATCACCCTCTCCTTTTCACTGTTCTTCTAACAATTAAATTGCATATACGCCATCCAAATTTGTTTCATTAATTTATACAACTTTATTCACATGTAAAAACAGAATTCTTATAAACCCATTTCCCACATTCATTTTTTAAAGAATTCAGAAATAATGTTATAAACAATTTTTTAAAAATAAATTGTATAAAAAACTATTAAAAGACAATGAATATGGCGATGGCCCCTGTTTCATTCTCAAATAATTTGTTTGTTTTGTGAACTACAAAATTTTTGGTGGTTAGACAAACTTTCGATACACCACGTAAGATCTTTTCACCACAATTATTGCGTATCACGTTTGACATTACAAATATGTATCAAGTCTAAAGTTATTCCAATTTGAAATTCCTAGACACCCAAATAAATAGTCAACATACTGCAAAAACACGACATATTTTTTATCGCTGATATCAAAGCCAAACAGTGTTATTGATGTTCTGTTGTGTATATGTGGGTTTTTTTTTAAATTATGTTCGGTTTTGTCAACCAAAATACTTATGAACAAGTTGTCAAATCACAACCAAATTCAAAAACATTGTACTGGAAAATTACCAGACAATGTCTGGAGACCAAAAAATTTTTAGTCCGTTTACAGACATTGCAAATGACACCACAGGCAATAATTTCACAGGAATTACAGACATTTATCATCCTGGAATTCGCAGGCTTGTAATTAAATTAAATCCACAAACAGAGATCAGCTCATAAAGTTACACAAATTGTATCGCCCTTCTAAGGTTGCCGCGTGTTTGGTTACTGGCTGCTTGTTTTTTAAAGAAGGCATTTCTTACTTGATTGGACCAATCAGTGTTTAGACACTTATAACACTAAACGTCCACGATTTACAAGCACGCACCTCAGACTGACAACAGTTGAAATCATGCAATCAAGGAAATGGATCTGAACTTAAGTGATTTGAAATACTGCTAGTGCTTAAATATTTTTGTAAAAATCAGAGGGCTCTAAGCATATCCAAGTATGTAGCCAGGCTTCAAAGAGACATGTATACAAACCATGGCAAACAAAACAACAAAGTTAAAAAAAAAAAACGTGAAAGTAACATGGTCTTGGCGTGATGACTTTATTCATGCATTGGTCAGGGGAAACTGTGTAGAAATATTAGTTTTCAGCAAATATGTGTTATCTATTACAATTATATGTATTAAACAAACAAAAGAAAAAAAACATACAGCATTCACAAATTTTAAGTTAACAATTTAAAATCAACTTTAAAATATGGAACTCCTCTATATCCTTTACTATCCAATTTCCTGTGTATATGACAATGAAACATATGCAAGTAGGTGCGTGACATTTTCAAAAGCTGACTTCAAAAACGCTTACACAACCGTAAAAAGCCTATACAAACAGAATGGCTAATATTTAACTTACAAAACTTTGGTATATTCGTTAAAACATAAATTCCTGTATTTCACATGTGATTAAGAGAGAGTTGCATGGGGTACAGGTGTTAAAACATAATCTGAGAAGATAAAAATTATTTAGTGCAACTATAATAACATTGTAAAAGCATTTGAATCGCTAAAATTGCGGTAATGACTTCAATAATAACCTATAATCTATAGTATTATGATTTTGAAACCGATTCTTAGGTGAAATGTTATTCTGAATTCTCACCATGTTATCAAACAACTTCCACAAGATTGTGTTAGTTGTGATCGTGTCCAACCTTTGCCATGCTAAGGAGGTCGAATGTTGAATATTGAGATTTAGTTATCTAATTTTGCCTAAATATGGTATATATATCCATCTGTACTAGTGATTGGCCAAGACTCAAAAAGTTGAACCATACTACCAGAGATCGACTTGCCATTCAAGTTGAGCTCGAAATACATTAGGACGTAGTTCTCAGTGTGGCTACCACAATAGAGCCCTTCTTTAGATCGGTTCTTTGTGTAGGCGACAAAGCACCTCGTCGTTATATAGCTGGGATTGCCGTGGTCTTCTTGCACCTGCATCCTCCTGTTGTCGTCACTGTTCCGATTTCACCCGCCAAGTCGCTATGACGTCATCCAGTACGTCACCCCGTCTCAGCTGCCTCTGTAACCTAGGTCAGTCACAGGAAAGTGCATCATTCCACGCATCTCTGCGAACTGATGTCATTATGGCTAGAGGCCCGGAAATGTCGCCAATATATTTTAGGACAATGTAGACATCAAACAAATTGCACCACAGTTCATTGTACAAGCCCTGTACGACTCTGAGCCAATAGCAGACTTGCAAGGAAACAAGCAGCAAGTTTCATACTACCAGGTGTGAGCAGCAGACAATGAACAAGCAGCTGAGGCTCGAGTGTACATAGGACTGTGGAGTCTAGCCTACACGTCATTGAACTTGCGATATATTCCTAATCTGCCTTTTACTAGCGACCTGCAAATTTTGCGTTGTTGTTATTCACAGTATATCCCAAATGTCGGCAAATGCTAATTAGCAAGAGTCTTGGTAAGAATCAAATTTGCTTTTGACTGGACTGCACATGATTCGCTTGCACAAACATAACGTGTTTATTATTTCAGGGCATATGTCACCAGGATGTGTCAAATATAATGTGGACCAATTACAAACGTATGCAAAAATCAACGCGTTCAAAGTCCAACGTGTCCCCAAATGATAACGCCAAATTTGCAGGTCTCTGCTTAACATATTAACGTATGTCTACGAAATAAATATATTATTATTATTGTATTGCAGTTTCGTTATTATTTTATTTTTATGCTTTACTGGACAATATAATTTACCTTCTGTGTCGTGATAAATTTCCTTAGATATAGAATTTTTAATTTATATATAATTTTGCATTCTAGTATTAACAAACATTATAATATTTAGCTTCATATGCTCATAACGTTCAAAATATTCACACATGTGGAAATAAATGTCCCAATAATACACAACGTTCTAGCCATAGAACGCGTGGTAATATAACATTTTGGATGGCATTACTCCATTATATATGCTCATTTCTGTTACCGTTTCATTAGCATAAAGTTTTGGATATGCAAGAATAAAAATACACTCCCATACGCATCGAATGTTAGGCTTTTTATGGAACTTTTTATTGGCAATAATGATTAATTAGTTTGCTGATCGTTATTTAAGAATAATTTTGAGAACGGATACAACGACCGAGACCTAACTGGCTCACAATATTCAGTTGTGAATACCATCGATATTTACCGTTTTCAATAACTCACCCGCCAGGATAATACTCCGCGTGATTATTTGATTATTATCTGGCAGCAATTTAGCACATTGTAAAATTTTACTACCCCACAAAACGAATATCGATGAATTACTGCCATGCTGTTGGACAATCATATCCCATTCACGTTTCCTCTTGAAACATGTCACGTTTCTTGAATCCTCGTGTAGGAGAACAGTTCCTCGTTATATTGTTCTATTGCTTGTGCAGGCGACCAGTATTTTCTCCCCCTACATGTAATTACTGAAGATGGAAGGAGTGTGAATTTCATCACATTACTGCAACAACTAATATTGTAATAACGTAACAGAATATTTTGATGTTGCTACTTTCTAACTCGATTACATAACTTTTCAGTACTACCAACAGAACATTCTGTTGACTTATTAAAATTTTTGATTGATGTGGGAATAATCAAAATATTGTTGAGTTAGTGAGTGAAGCTACTTGGGGCTGTTTATAGCGAGGGAGAGACGATGAGGATGATTAAGGTGAGATGGAGCAGCGCTGGATTGAAAGGGCGGGGGAAACGGGAGATCACCCAGAAAACCCGCCAACCAGCGGCATCGTCCGGCACGATTGCCACATGAGAAAATGCGGGGGTGACTCGGCCGGGGATGGAACTCGATTCGCCTTGGTGGGAGGCGAGCATGCTAACCGCTCAACTACCGTTGTCCACAAATATTGTTTAAGTGGTTCTGTGTAAGGTACTATCTGTTTTGTAGTAGGAAAGCAGTACTCTGCTGTAGAAAACATATGTACAGAAGCAAATACAATCACATATACGAATACAACAAACAGTAACGTTGGAGTTACTATCAACGTTAATATTTAGATAGTACCTATAATTTATCAGAAAACCGTTCCTATTTTAAATATCTAGATAATTTCAAAAAACCATTTTTTTTTCTAAATGTAAACACAGTTCAGCAACATATTTACATAAAGTTTTGGTAAATTAGTTTATACACACTCTANCAATTTTTTTTCTAAATGTAAACACAGTTCAGCAACATATTTACATAAAGTTTTGGTAAATTAGTTTATACACACTCTACGTTAGTGGTTTGTTAATAGTGTTCACGGATAATCTGTTGGTCAGTAACTGGGACATAAGCAGTCCACGAAACTTTCTCCATTTGCTATCAATTATCATTGACTTGTGATGCCTAGTTAAAAATGTTGACAATGTTAATCCCGACGTAGAATTGAACCCAGTTTACCTGAGCGCGAGCGCTACGCCTTGGCAACCTTGGTAAAGTGACTACTGATGTAGGCGGAACGTTTCTTAATGCATAAATGTTAAATACTGCACAACATGTGGACATATCGGCTCTCAAGATCTCGCTAACAGCCGCCCAATTCTCTTAACTCAACAACAACACGTGGAAATATATTTTTCAAGTTTTACAGTTTTACTTATTAGCTTCCTGTTGAATTTGTTTTATTTGGATGTTTATGCAATCATTTAGCACCAACATATTCAATAACAAACTCTGTTACTGTCCTTATTATCACAAAAAATGCAAACAAACACTCGAACTGTATTTTGTTAACAGCCTAGTTTCATTTACTCTAATACAGATGTTTTGTTTATGCCAACGTTTATATTTTTATGTGATCAAAATTGATTTTGTTGTTTTTGAGGTTTTTTATACGCAACAAAATATTTTATTGGGGCAACTGTAAAGTTCTGACCCTATACAAACAAATATTTTGTTGGCTTTTTTCTCACTGTAGTTTCCAGTGCCAATGACCGTTTAATATCTATAACAATTATCAGATTAAAAAATGCCTTATTTTTGAAAACCATAACAGAACAATTAAGAGCGCATGAAGTACCTTGCCGATGTTTAATGGAAAACCAGCCCTTAAGGGGTCTGCCTTCCTGGAGTTTTATTGTGCGTTTGAGACCGAGAAGCGCGGAAGCGATAAGGGCGACACTGACACGCGCTACGAGTGCGCCATCGCCGCTACGCTTAGGGCTTTGAACTGGCGTGAAGTGTTCTCGTCGCACTGCGAGTACCTATGGCACTTTCAACATGAATCCCATAATTTTATTGGTTGAAAGTGTGTAGCAAAGTTCAATGCGCGCCCCTCGATTACTTCCGTTGTGTATATAACGCGTATATTGTGAGATACAGCGCTTTGAACATCTAGGAAGCAGCCAACAGGCGCAGTCTGAAGTGTGCTTTCTTCGTAGACTAGCGCATTGGACGCACGTTTAATAGTTTCGTATAAAGAAACTTGGATTTAGAACACACTGCAACGCAGTTAGCACGCCAGGCAGGCGGGAGCCTTAAAAACGGTCGGTGGTTTTGTAGTCGTGGAGTCCAAACATGAAAATCATTTAAGAAACATTTCGTGCTAAATGAAAAGTTTCAGGTTCTCACTTCATCTCCAAGAGTTATTTATTTTTAAGTGAAAGTTGTTAAACGGGTGTTTTCAGTATCTCTTTAGCTGTCGTATAAGGTCACCGTTTAAACTCTCCTTCAGGCGATTCACCAGTGGAAAGACAGTTGAGCGTTATGCGTAGGGGCGATAAGGCAAGCGGTAAGTGAGCAAGAGTCGGCCTTAAGGCCCTGCAACAATTGTCCAGATGCGTCTGTCCGAGCCGTTCGACCATGCTGTCAGTCCACGCAGTTTTCCGAACAATACGAGCCCCTCGTGCTACAATGATGGATGCAGTTGGAAGATCAGGTCGCCATTTTTGTTTATGTTTTACTGTTACCATTTGCTATATGTTTTGATATTTCTTCATGTCATTGATATTATATAAAATTACCGTAACTCCACAAGCAGTCAGCTCTTCATATCGTAATAACTAAACGAATATATTTGCTATTAAAGAGGTCATGTACGCTCCGTACATTTATGCGCGCTTTTGTCTCATTTGCGCATAAACAAATAATCTCATTTGTCTCGACGCTGATGCCGTCAGATGCTGATGGTACAGTCTGTCGTGTCTGACCGTGAAGATAAAGTTTGACCATCTCCAATCGGCTCGCACTCCACCTCACGTCTGCGACATCAACATCTCACGTCACAAGTCACGTCAACCAATCAAATGCTGTATCGGCGAGCGGCCGCGGTGGTTGAGCGGTTAGCCAACTCGCCTCCCACCAAAGTGATTCGTGTTAAATCCCCGGCCGGGTCACTCAGGATTTTCGCACGGGGGAATCGTGCCCGACGATGCCGTTGGTCGGCGGGTTTTCTCGGGGATCTCCCGTTTCCCCCGCCCTTTCATCCAGGCGCTCCTCCATATTCACCTCGCTTCACCCTCATCAGCTCTCAAGACCTCGCTGTTAAGAGCCGCCCAAATCTCTTCACTCACGTGGTGACAGCCGGGTCAGCATCTGTTCAACCGTGGCAGATCCGTTATAGCCCACACGTTTGGCGGCATAGAACAGGGAAAACAGCCGCAGTCAGGTAGGACCCTTAAGCTAGATTCACAATAGTCCGTCGCATCCGTCAGTCGTCCGTCCGGCAGTCATCCGTCTGTCGTTTTCGCCTTTCAGTTGAAAGCGATTAACAACAACCCGTCATCCGTCAATCCTTCTGTACGGCAAAATTTCAGTGTGACAGAGGCTAACATCGCGATCTTTCTTAAGTTGGAGGCAGCGGCGTAGCTAGGAATTTATTTCNATAAAATACTGAGTTAATGAAAGGTAAAAAAAAAAATAACAATTAAATATTACAGCAATAATTAACCAGTACAATGAAATTAAACACGTGCTTTCCCACAATATAATAGTATCTCTGCTATAGACTCCACAAAAAACTTTCTTTTGTAAGTATTGACAAGTTTTTCAACAGAATACGTCGATTGGTTCTTCCGAAAATGTCCAAAACACGTTCATGATCAATTTGTGTATCTCGGTGTACTGCATGCAGTGCCAATCCATTTAAGCCGTTCTCCAACATGCTGTTGCGCACATATGACTTAAGTATTCGTAATGTGGAAGAAGAGCGCTCACTTGACGCTCTAGACACTGGTGGAACGGCTTATAATTTTAGCTTTTTGTGAGTCAATAGGAAAAATGTTCTATCCCACAAATTCAGTGTTTTAATAAAATCACTTTGCTGCGAAATGTGGTTGTCTTCTTGTAACGACTTTCGTCGCCACAACTGGACTTTGCCAACATCAACAGTCGTAGATATGTCTTGGGGGATACTGCTCCAGTTGAGTTTATGCACTTTGTTTCTATCACTGTCTGTAAGCTTAACACATTTCCTTGGGAAAATAAATTATAATGAACACAACACATTCTTATGAAGCAAGAACATCTGATTAATTTGATTATTAAAGTAGTAAATAACAGGTATGTAAATAGACTGTCTATAGAATTATTCACCATAATTTGTGTCACAGTTTGACCGCTGAACTTGTTTTCCAGATTTTATCGGTATTGTTATTTCAAAATCATTATCTTTTACCCGTTTTTGTGCAACAGAATAAATAGCGCTAAATTTATTGGCGGCTTCGTTTCACAGATGTTGTACGTGAGACATAAGTGATTCTGCATACTTGATGCATGAACAGAGGTTACATTTTTAAGCTTGTAAAAAGTTTCAACTTGATTGTTTGGCCAAATATTTTACAACATACCTAAAGAGAAACTATAAACTAACTCTGATGCAAAGCAGAATGCAAGTTGTAGATATTTCTGAGTCACAAACTTCTTGATGTTCCAACAGTGCTTGGCATACATAATCATAAGGTTCATGAAACAAAAACAAAGAATCTTGGTGCTCAACCCACTGAGTTTCATATAGTTCTCTGTTGACTAGTATCCCTTCGCTGTAAACAATTTCTTAGAATATCATTTCGTCTGGCGAGCGTCTCAAAAATGACACCACTTCCGCTATTGTCCCTACGCACTTTCGAAT
The DNA here is from genome assembly GCA_002778355.1 of Clitarchus hookeri. Lineage (NCBI taxonomy): Eukaryota > Metazoa > Arthropoda > Insecta > Phasmatodea > Phasmatidae > Clitarchus > Clitarchus hookeri. The sequence continues at coordinate 5,595 of NQII01008597.1, read as the reverse complement.
TTCTGGTAGGTTGCAAGCTTGAGTCGAAGCTAAATTTAGAGGATGTCTTGCACAGTGAATATACTTAGCTGTGGGATATGACTGACGAATTACTGATTAGCAACACTGTTATCGCCCACTCGTGCTTTCTGCGCCATCGCATCCTTGACCATTCAAATAGTCTCAATTGATGGCAACATTTATGAGAGTTGTTAGTATCGTCGAGGCAAGAGCTAATCCCCGGAGGACATGTGCCGGTACACATTTGAGAAAGTCTTCTCTAATAACATAACCAGATTCTGTATTATTAACATACCTCGCACGAAATGATAACTGTTCAATTCGCTTTACATCGGTGGTTTCATCTCCTGAAATACTGAAGCACTCTGAAGTAATAACTTTGATTACTATTTTATGTAAAATAAGTTCTTTAGAGGCATCAATAATTTGCTTCTGAATGGCTTATGTAGGAAGCGTTACCACTAAAGGTGAAACATTTTTTTTTAGAATCTCATCTCCACTGTCTATGCGAAATCTTAGAAGGTTGCGAAAATCACCGTAATTTTTTTCTGATTTTTAAGTCAAAAAAGCCCGCTGTCTTGATGGCCACGAAAAGCCATCTCTTGCCTACCACGAAAAATCACTTTCTTAATGATAGGCAAATGTTTCTGTCTATTTCCCTCAATTTTCCATTTCTTTACTGAACCAAGTGCCAGGATTGTATCATCTCGCTTATTTTCAAAGACAAACAAAATGATCTGCGAAAACATGGCATCTGTTGTGGTAGGACGTAGATTGATGTTGCCTGGTGTAATGTTTCCAACGAGAAAATGCTTGAGCTACTGAAGCGCCTGCTTTCTCTTGTTCTCTCTCCTTTGCCTGCTGTCATTTCTTACATCCTACGCGGCACACTTCTCCTTGCACGTCTCTTTACCACGGAAACTCGCTAAACCAATGTCTCTGAAATTGTAACATTATCTTTACAGGGGGAAGTTTGTAATTCTCTGGTGGAACCAACAGTCCCTTTGTTAGTTATATTGTAAAATGGCTGAAACATGGAGAACCAGAAGGGGAACACTCATGATAGAATGAAAAAAATTAATTCAATGACCAGTCTCTGAAAAGAAAAGCCACCAAAACGAAGGGAAAGCCTCCACCACGTGCTTAATTAAATATAAAAATAACCAGAGGGCCTGCACAAAGCCCAATTACAACTGGACACACATACACTTCAAAATAAACGCCAGTACATACAATTACGAAGAAAGATCTAAAACATGAAATGTTTGCTGGGAGGGGGAGGGGGGGTAATTATTACTTCTAGCGAGAGTTTTAGGGATCACTTCCCAGTCGCAGCACTGCAGAAAGACAACAAGGTATTCTGAAAGTCTCAATACCTCTATTCCTATCATTTCATTTCCTTAAAAATTAACAAAAAAAAAAGAACACACAACTTATCAACAATGATTATTTATTAAAAGAGAAAAGAAAGTAATTTAATGTCGAAAAGGAACAATCGTCATATTTATATAGACGCAGATAAACTCTGAATAACATTTAACAACAAAAACGAAAGTATATAATTTAAATTTAATTTGGACGAGTAGCTATTTCGTGTTTTTTTTGTATCACCTTTCTTTAATTCTTATATTTATGGTAATGTTTAAAATATTCACACTTAACAATAGAAAAACATAAGTTCTTAGAATTTTGTAGCTGGTATTAACACATTTCTGCAATATATAGTCTACAATAAAAAAATCAGTGAAACCAGAATGAACAATTAATTAGAGACTAGCCGTATCTTTAAACGGTGCTAATTGATTCTTGAATTAAAAAAAAATAAGAACTGGAAATAACTACAAGACTGCAATTATTTATACGAGCTCTTTGCGTTAGATGTTAGGTCAGTTCCATCGCCTAATAAAACGTCAACATCGACATTTATCATCGAATACCAACAGTAATTAGTTTCTCTCAAACGCAGCTCAGTTAATTAAAAAATGTAGGCCTGGATTATTGGAAAGAAAAAAAAATGAAACCACATAAATAAAACGGGAGTCAGTACATTAACAAAACACAAATGCAATCAACGAGCGGTCGGTATGCAGCAACAACAAATTTAATTAATGTCTAGTACCAACATTGAGACCAAAGACAAAAACAAAATGAATAGCTGCGATTTTATCATATACATTTATCTGCTAAATGCGGCATTAATAGCGTCTTGAACCTTCACAGCTAATTCGCAACAGAAAACCAACTACACTCAAGCAACTACAACTAACAACTAATAATTTGATCATTAACTATGTATTTGGATTGTGGGTCGAGCATGTTAGGCTGCCATTTGTCGTCAAGTTACTCTCTCGGCTTCTCTTCCCGACTAATCATACAGCTATTTCATGGACTACTATTTAAAACGATCGGAGCCATTTTTCCTGAGATTATTTGGATTGATCGGGCCATTTTTCCTGATCTCAGGAAAAATGGCCCTAGTCGTTTTATAAAGTAGTCCATATATAACTGTATGAGTAGTTGGGGAAGAGNCTGCCAGATCACATCATCTCCTGATGCCGCATCACGTGACTCACCGCACGACTGCAGCCAATCAGAACACGCCACACGCCCTTAGCGACAGTCGGTAGGCAAACGCCCAACTCCCCTTCGTCCCGCCTTATAGCTCTGCTGACAATCGTCATTCCGCTGGCGTCAGCACTGAGTCCTTTCCCTTCTGTCAAGACACGCACCACAGCTAACGTCCCCACCAGTTAAAAGTCCGGAAATAACGAAACAAGTAGTCGGAACTTCAAGAAACGGAAATTTAAAGGGAGAAGAAAAAGGAGAAAATAACTCTGCTCGTACCGGCTACAAACATCTCAAGCGCAACGCTTCTCGAATCTTTCCAATACATTCCAAAAATAAATTAAGTATCTCCAAAAACTAAATAAACTTTCAAGCCCCTGTTGAAAAATTTATTAATTCTCAAAAACATAACAAGAATATAAGATTAACGTCTCGTAACAAAAAAAAAAAATTCTCAATGATAATTAAATCTGTACAAAAAAAATTATAATTATACCAAAAAAGATTGGTTAAGCAATTTTTAGCTACGTCAAAATATTTTAGATTATCCTCAAGTCTCTTGTTGTTTACATACAACCCAATATAAAATTTATTACAAAACAAATCATTATCATATGCTTTAACAATGGTATTATTACTTACTTTGTACCTCTGGCTGTCCTGGTAGAGAACAGGACATCTCTGCATCCAACAATGGAGCTTGAGCAGAGGTGTTTTGTGAAGCATCGCAATCCACAGTCTGTGCAACCTTCAATAGTCACTGATGTTACCTTATTCAAATACTTGTGAATGTTTCCGTTGTTGCTGTTATTGCTCATGTTGTCATCCCGGGGTAAGTACTGCGGCTTCACTCACTAAATGTAAAGAATATGTTAGCCTGCAAAGCCAATTTTTTTTTGAAGAAACGCGTTTTATTCAACAAAACCAAATTTAATAAAACAAACAGTGTTGCAAATGTGTCGGAGAGAAACATCCTTTGTCATCCTTAAAAAATTTCTTTGCGAAATGCAAATTATCCCGTAACTTGCTCAGAAAAATGGAAAAGTTTATTATTTATAATGTATAACTATGATTTGACAAGCTCATACTTACGAACGTGATATATTTTTATAAAACGAAAATACCAGCCCACCTTTGCTGGTAACAGTAATTTCATAAAGTAATTAGTTTTGTCGCACTTGATTCCTTTATGGGTGAACTTGTACGCTATCTATGACTATGTTTTTGGACTAGAATAACTAGTGTTTATAATTCTTCCGACAGACAGCTCTGCAATTGAGAAAGCCTGCTATCGGGTCGTTCATAAAATCACTAATATCGCATTATATACAAGACNATATCACTAATATCGCATAATATACAAGATTCAATAATGCGCTTATTCTGAAGGACAGAAATGTTACTCTGATGTGTCAATTCAATATTTGCATTTATATTATTTTATGTACAAAGCTAACAAAACTTAATTAAGTCAACTAAAGTACTTTTTGTAGATTGCAGTTCGTTAAATCCTATTTATTAATTTTAAAACCACCAAACAAAATTTCTCAAACAGTATTTTTTTTTTACATTTTGTGAAAAGGGCGTGGGGTGGGGGGCGTACCCTTACATGGTGAGACTCTATTCGTTGTTGAGAATATACTTGAGGTTCGTTAGCCCTACTGCCAGTAACACTCAGCACCAACTCCTTCCTTATTGTAGAAGTCATCATGTGGAGTGACTCAGCACTTGTTGCTGTAATCAGACCGGACCTCTTGAGAAACACCGTGTGTTACTGTGCGCGAGTTATAAACAGAAANAAACACCGTGTGTTACTGTGCGCGAGTTATAAACAGAAATCTCAAGTTATGGACTCTTGACAGTTTCTTCACGCTTCTTTAATATAATATTTGAAAAAATCATGCCGTGTATGACGGGCTTGGTTGTTTCCTGAAGATATCATGTACGACAATTTTACAATTTCAGGCGTTTCAACGGACAAATTATGCCCTATTTTCCCCCGGAATTGTTTAAGTATGAACATAACGTTTCGTCATATGTCGGGACCAATCTGTATGTTTTTTTATGTCACCACAAATCTTCCCTTAATGAAGNTTCAACGGACAAATTATGCCCTATTTTCCCCCGGAATTGTTTAAGTATGAACATAACGTTTCGTCATATGTCGGGACCAATCTGTATGTTTTTTTATGTCACCACAAATCTTCCCTTAATGAAGGTTTTTTCTGGAGTTTATCTTGTATAGCAGACCATCCTGACTGAATACAGCTCTACCAGACATGTTGTATCATCTCACCACGCAGCTGCAATCTCCACTGTAGCCCCTCCCCTCCTTGTAAGTACAACATTTCCACGCCCCAAGGTCACGTCCGGTTATAAGGAATCATTACGACGGCGATGTTAAATAGCACGAACTACCTTCGCATGTGCTACGTACCCTCTGAATTTTAAACTTATACTACCGGGTTTTAATACAGCAAGCTGATCACGAAAGTATGTCGATACAGTGATGTCTATTGTACTGCAATAGTTAATAATTGTACTTGGGTCTTGGCGTCTCGTCGACAGACACATAATTAAAGGTGGAGCCAGAAATACATGTAATGCTAGTAAGACAATTACAAACACACACGTGCCTCACCCGGGACTCGAACCCAGGACGTCTCATACAGGAAGCAGACGTGTAACCAACTGCATAACGGAGATGGGATTCGGAGAATCAACTTCGGTTTTATATAGTTGTAATAGATACTGCCCGCTTACAGAGATACGGCCCGCTTAAAACATTTCCTACTGTAGTTCTGCTATGAGAAACTGAGATATTTTCATAAAATCGAATTTCATGAATAAGAATATGGCATTTTTAATATATTGTAAAGAGAGAGCTACTTAAAAGCGATGTTTACTTACTTTGAGACTTTCAACGGCACAATTTGTGTTACGATAACCAAATTTATGAACGGGCAATATATAGACTGTCATTTCTTTCCTTAAAATAGATTTATATAGAAATATTTCATAGTTTTTTTA
>NQII01008596.1:33887-66034 GCA_002778355.1 Clitarchus hookeri | reverse complement strand
TTAATTATTTATACTGTTTAAAAATTATCTGATCATGTCTTAGGAATTAGTTCTCCATCCTTAGTCTTGTCAGACACCAGAGTGCGCTTTTTACCCCTGGACTTTTAAGACTTATGTAACTGTCAAATATTTCTGTTTTTCTTAAATTTTCACCAAAGTCGTACAGAAAACTGTTGTTAATGACGACTTGCTCTTAATCTATGTTTACTGACTGCAGTTTGGTGCCAACAGATTTCAATATGTGTTTTTAAAGTTTCTTGCACTCCTTCTGAGAGTTTTAGTGTGACGAAGGTACATTTAAACAAGGTAAATATGTTTTAAATATAAAAGCAATGATATGTTAATGTCTATTTCAACTCAATGTCCTTCTCAATGTCGCTGTTTCATTATAGTCAATTAACTCATACTCATCATTAACACATGTTCAGTCTGTCTGTTGTCGTCATTTGTAATGTCTTTCACTCACGCATCTAGTCCAATAGTCCAGCCTGCCAGTCGCACTCTTCACTGCTTGATACTCGCAGACGCAGATTTCCCTTTCGCTGGTCACTTCTCCTGCCACTCGTCGTCTGTCGCTGAAACTGAGCCACTCATCCATTCAACAACAACTCAACTGCCTGCCCAGTGGTCCGTCGCATAATTTATACTCTGCTGGCCTCCACCTGGAAAGTTCGACGTACCCCGAGTAATGCGGACAGAGTCTAGGGCAGTAAACCACTAGAAAATTCCTCAGATAGACGCAGAAACTTAATACAACCAAGGTGAGCAGCGTGCACCGTTAAAGGATTATTGTGACGACTCACTTTTTTGTAATAGATAAGTGGTTCTTGGTTTATTGCGTGCCTGCAATTCAAAACATTCCATTTACTGGCCACAGCCACTATCATATATCTGCTGTCCTTCGCTTCCATTCGCTCGGGTGCGATGCGAAGCAGCGAGCACGTAACATTTCTGTGCAAAGTTGAGAATGAACTCGAGAAAGGTTTTTATGACAAGTATGAATACAGTATTTTTTCTTTAAAATAAATTATAAAATAGTAAGTATTAATATAGTAAAACGAAGATAGTATTGGTGTTACTCCGGTCAACATTAGTGGATGGCCTTGAAAAACTCTAGTTAACTATGAGCGATAAGTGCATCACTATGGACAATGTTTCCTCTTATTCTTTTCATAAAGTGGTTGGCTCTTATCCGCTTGGTTACTCCCCCACCCCTTGTGCTCTGTCTAATGGATTCTGGTTTTTTTTGCTGTAAATACTATTTTTTAAAACCACAGTTGATTAGTGTGTTGGGGTTGTTTGTAGTGACAAATATCTTTATCTTGTAGGTCCATGGCATGATCAAGCTTGTGTTCAGAGATGCTGAAAATAAGGAGTGGACGGTTACAAGAAGGATGAGGTTGATTCAGAAACTGAAGAAGACTGAATTCAAGACTTTGGAGCTGATGATCTCGCGAATTGACCAGAATGGAGTTGTGAGTACACCAGACTGTGGTTATAGTGCTAAGATCCAAGTATTGAATGTGCTAAACATTGTTATTGTAGACCATTTTTACTGCACCCAATAATTTTGCACTTTAAGTCTTCAATTTTTTGCTACAATTTCCTGCAACTCGAGATGCTTTTTCCGTTATCATTAATAGTTAAAAATAATATTTCCCCTCGCCGTGTGCATTTTTATTTAGTCTTTCATAATACAATATTTATCATTACATATGTCAAGGACTTCAGTCCATTATATAGTCTTTGCTTTCAATTATTTTATACTTTGTTCATTGTCTAGTTTTGCTCATTTTTACAAAAGTTAAAATTAACTTTTTTTTCCTCCTGGAAATTGTTTTTTCTCCTATGCATATACTTTCATCCTCATCCTAACCCAGAAGATTGTCAAAAGAATTGTGTATGTAGTGTTACCTTTGGGTTAAGAAATTATGATTTAAAGTGTATTATTTTATGAGTTAAGCTCAATGTTAGACCACACCATAAACCAAAGGTGGAGCAGGCTGGCTTATATAGTACAGAATTAGAGAAATTAAAATATATATTCTTGAATTGGAAAGATATCTAATTTTACATGGGTATTGAAATTTTTCACACAATTAACTTTTATGTAATTTACATTATTTGTTTTAAAAACAAGCCATCCGTGCTTCTTGCTAAATTTATAACCAAATGTGTCATGCCTTTTTGCGACATCAAAGGATGAATTAAGCTGGTTGTTGCAGAAGTTGGCATGTTGAGTATTTGGTTCCCCTCTGGAATATCTTAGTGGGTTGGCATCATGGAGAGAATGCATTCTTGATGTGTTATATGGCCCTATATCACTTAATATTTGGTGCAATTCGTGGCCTAATTTGCACCTGAAGAGGGGCGCTTTATCAGCTGTGTAACAGCATTTTCTTAAGCAGTCTCATCCTGATTATTGTCGTCTCTGGCTTTGTTACCAATATTGTGTGTGAAGGCACATTCAAGTTGGCTTCTGAACCATGCGTGCCTACTCTCTTTCTCAACAGTACTATCCAAACTGAACCAACTTTTCAAAATTGTACAGGTGACCTAGATGGGATTTTAACTTTTTTATGATTGTCATAAATGTCTATTGCCACATCATTGGGGAGACTATACTGTTGATAATTATTGTGTGTTTTGAACTTGTGTTGCAGAAGAAAGATTTCAGGGAACGCTGTTTTAATGAGAACATTGTTTTGACGGCCGCACTTGGTGTGTCTAAGCCAATACTGAATCATGTCATTTTCTGCCATCAGGAGGACTCATGTTGGTGAGTTCATTGATTCTGGAAGTAATGATACAATATCATTGTGTTTGTGACCAGTCATTGTTTTCAACTATCGCGTTAAAAATTTTGTACTGTTGATCACATCAGTATTAGAGGGGTTTTATGATGATTGTACCAATTTCTTTGAACTAATATTACACTTATTTAATTGTTATTTCATTGAAAGTTGTAGATATGGACGAGTGTGAAATTACTGGTGCAGCGAGTAATAATAAAGACGTTAAATTATTACAAATTTTTTGGACACAGTCACATTATTTAAATTGTGTTTTTTTCGTCTGCAGGCTGTATACATTTTTCTGTATTTCACTTGTCTTTGCAATAATTTTCCATGCTATAAGTTAATGACAGATTTAAAATATCTTTTTATGTAAATGCGCTGGTAATGTTAGTATTATTTTGGTTGTTTTTAATCAGTGCTATGGTAGTTTTTTTANATCTTTTTATGTAAATGCGCTGGTAATGTTAGTATTATTTTGGTTGTTTTTAATCAGTGCTATGGTAGTTTTTTTAATCACTGCATATTTTCATGTGTTGAAAAAAGTCATATGTAAATAATTTATTTTGTAGGCCTTTGGATGAAGCAAAGACACTCAAGGATAAATTTGATGCCATATTTGACATCACAAAATACAACAAATGCATAGAATCTGTTCGAAAATTGAGCAAGAAGATTGAAGATGGTAAGTACAATAGATTTTTAAGAATATGTTATAACAGATGATGTTTAATTGCATGGAGTTTATAAATTTGCAAAGTTTAGAGAGGACGTTTTTATATTTTGTTAGTGAGTGCTCTAAGATATGGAACATGTTAAGTAGTAAATTCAATGTTAGCATGTTTTACACATATCATCATACAGTATATCTGTGTTGGCATCATACAGTAATACATGCCAATATTTTAACACACTTAAGTCTTAGGTTCCATGTTTCACATTCCAGGTAATTTTCAGCCTACAGTGATCATAACAACATGTTTTAATCAAAATGTGTGATTGCTGTGGTGATTTGAGCATGGAAAATGAGCAGATTTGTATTAATGACATTTCATGCACCTCCGCTGGAAAATATCACAGGGTGATTTGTTGCACGGTCATAGACCCAGAAAAATTAGAAAATGAAATAAATTGGGATAAAAACTAAAAATTTAAACTTACAATTAATGTAGTGCATACCAGCAGATTTCTGTACTGCAAAATGTTTCCTGTTATGGCCTAAGCAATCATTTTTTTTAACTTTAGAACCTCCCATGAAGGCAATTTGGGTTCAATTCCCTGTGGGATCCCCGGGACTTACGCATGTGGAAGACGTTGCTGGTGGCTGGCAGGTTTTTCACGATACTCCCATTTCCCACATCTTAGCTTCCCGTGTCATTGCTCCATACACACATGGTCTTATTGGACTGACTAGGCAGTAATGATAGGTGTGTGTCTCCTGTGCTCCTGTAGGGTAGCTGGGGCTCTGAATAGCACCCCCCCCCCCGATCCTTGCACACGTTGACCCTACCTTAGGCAGCAACACAATAGAATCATTAATCATTATTACTAGTGACGGGTTGAGTCTCGAGAACTCATGTTGAGTCAAACTAACAATGATCGACACGTCATTTGAGGTGAATTTTCCCCAGCCGGCATCAAGCTACTGAACTTGCGAGTCGAGTCACAGTGTTTTTAGGTTATAATCATGAAACACTTAGTGAATGCAATTGTTTCGTAGTAAACACTTATGATCAGCTTGCGACCATATAAACTGGTACATCCCTCTCTCTACTATAAATAAACTACTAGTGTTGTAGTTCATGTTCAACCTCAGCTTTNCCATATAAACTGGTACATCCCTCTCTCTACTATAAATAAACTACTAGTGTTGTAGTTCATGTTCAACCTCAGCTTTAACGTGACAACATGTTGGTGTTGTTCTGTCCACTATCCACTAGGCATGGGCCAAACTGTTACTTTCTCTTAACGTGTTCCATCGTTCCAGTTTCAAGTAGGTGACACATTCCAGTAACATGTTATTTTTGAAACATTATTCGTCTTTCCTGATAGTCCGGGAAATAACGATTATGTTGTTCACTGTTCCAAAGCTTGGCTTTCCACGAAATAATGTTTGTGCATGCACACAATTGCAAGCCAAGACATTCCAAAAACTAACTTTCACGCATGCACAGTGTTTAATTGCTAGGTGTGGTGGGGGAAGTTTGACAGTGACAAGCCAGCCTTTCAAAATTAACTTTTAACGCATCCGCAGTAGTTAAGCGTTGTATTAAGTGAAGCAGTCCGAGACATTCCTAAAGTAACTACTCGNCCAGCCTTTCAAAATTAACTTTTAACGCATCCGCAGTAGTTAAGCGTTGTATTAAGTGAAGCAGTCCGAGACATTCCTAAAGTAACTACTCTGGTAACACATTACCAAATACTAACAGTTTACTGTAACTGTTACGTTAAATAACGCCCATCACTACTGTCCACTGTGTAGTTTCGTGCGCTCTACTATGTACTCAAATTGTATATTTTTGAATTTGTTTGCAGAAATAAAACTCTATAATTTCCCCTTAATTGACAAAATAATCTCTGTGTCCGTCACATNATTGGCCAAACTGTTACTTTCTCTTAACGTGTTCCATCGTTCCAGTTTCAAGTAGGTGACACATTCCAGTAACATGTTATTTTTGAAACATTATTCGTCTTTCCTGATAGTCCGGGAAATAACGATTATGTTGTTCACTGTTCCAAAGCTTGGCTTTCCACGAAATAATGTTTGTGCATGCACACAATTGCAAGCCAAGACATTCCAAAAACTAACTTTCACGCATGCACAGTGTTTAATTGCTAGGTGTGGTGGGGGAAGTTTGACAGTGACAAGCCAGCCTTTCAAAATTAACTTTTAACGCATCCGCAGTAGTTAAGCGTTGTATTAAGTGAAGCAGTCCGAGACATTCCTAAAGTAACTACTCTGGTAACACATTACCAAATACTAACAGTTTACTGTAACTGTTACGTTAAATAACGCCCATCACTACTGTCCACTGTGTAGTTTCGTGCGCTCTACTATGTACTCAAATTGTATATTTTTGAATTTGTTTGCAGAAATAAAACTCTATAATTTCCCCTTAATTGACAAAATAATCTCTGTGTCCGTCACATGGGGCCATGTGGTATGTTGGTATGTGGGTAAAAGTGATTCAAAGACTTTTTGTTTTGCAATCATAGTGCAAAACTGCTATAACATAATCTTTTCATCCGTATTTATTTGGCTGCAATCAGTAAGAAAGGAGAAATATANATAGTGCAAAACTGCTATAACATAATCTTTTCATCCGTATTTATTTGGCTGCAATCAGTAAGAAAGGAGAAATATATCACATTTCCGTAAATGCTACGGTGAATATAAATGTGTGTAATGGTTTTTCTCAATAATTAAATTTTTTAAATCAAGTTTCTAAACAAGTTATTCACTAACATACCTCGCTCAGATCTAATCATCATTTATTTGCCGCCGCATCAAAATGAAAAAAAGTCATAATAATTATTTATGATCAATAACTGTACAACTCCAATAACCATGGAATAAAAGTTTAAATCAAAAACTTCATTCAAGTAAGCATAAAATGTCGAGGAAATAACCACTTGAGACAGGAATTTACATTATTCACAATTTTTGCAGAAGATATTCAAAGTTCGAACNATGTCGAGGAAATAACCACTTGAGACAGGAATTTACATTATTCACAATTTTTGCAGAAGATATTCAAAGTTCGAACGTGAACATTTCGTAATTTACTATTGTTGACAGTCAAGTGATAGGCTGGAAACAAAAATTGTGGTTTGTTTTAATTTATACATTGATTGTGCAATAAGACAGGAATAATGTTACTTGCAAAATATGTTTTGTTAAACCTAATTCTTGGAAACAAAATGTAGGCTAATTTGTGTTTTGTGCTTCGGTGCTTTGCTACACATTTGGCTTGGTATGAAAACATTTATTTATGTTATGATGGATCTGACGGGAACACTTTCTATGTCCACTACATAGGAGAAACTACATATGCACACTTGTTTTGAAGTAACATACTAAACTGATGTACCAAATTTACATATCCGGAGTACTTTATAATCTTATTAACCCGTGGGAAGGCATTTTATAACTGTAATTCATACTCACAAAATTTTTAATATAAACCTAAGTCAAAACTGAAATACATTGTAACCTGTGTGGATCATTTTCCAAGGGACCAAAATAAACTGAGGCATGCTGACAGGCAATGCATGCAGACTTGATTTCCATCCAGACGTCAACATCTGGTTTGCTATGTGGGTGGGTATAATATATCTTCTCATGGTCAGCCACGCTCCTCTTACCCCATCACCTTTTGTTGTGGGGCGAAAGTTGTCAAGCTGGTAGACTATCTCACAGCAAGGTGGAGATCGGGGAAAATATTACACACTGTGTTTGCAAAAACAATGGAAGTTGAGCTTTTCTTTCCTAGTTTGGAAGCACTTCGTTACAGGGGAAAACTTATCAATTATATACACTGAGGAATAACTCAAAACTACCTACAACATTTTATGTTTGCCAAACAATGGAAAAATTATCTGAAATTCATACATAGGCTAAATCGCCATTCTGTCCACATCTGTGAATTCGGCAGAAGCCAGTTTGAATTGGCACAGCTCTAGTCCAGTATTTGAGACACACAAAGTTATTGCTTTCAAGTCCTGCATACAAAGTCCTCTTATACATTTTATTTTTGAGTAGTTGTACTTTTTAGTTGTCTCAGTTTTGATTTGGCCTACTTCTGTTCTCCTATTTTGTTTAAGTTATACTTTTATGTTCATTTTCTGTACGTGCCGGGGTTGCTCAGAAATAATTTTTGTACATGGCTCCTTTCTTTTTTCTAATTTTGCACAAATTTGTGAATATTTCACCATCACAAATTTTTCCATTCCATAGTTATTTGTAGCCCTTTGTAAAAATGTAGAATACTTAAAAAAATGATTTGTTTTTAAAACTTTTTGTTGGAAAGGATTATTTATTTAAGTTGTGATTCAACATGCATGATGAGTGTATGTATTTTTCGATCTCTAAATTTAAGGTCATAATATTTACTTTATTACAATAGTAATTAGTTCATAGAGTCATATGATTTTAATTCTAGTAACCAGCATTCCAAAGCAAGTGCAACACAATGTTTTATTTTGTAGTCACTTCAGATTCCTTGCCTGCCATGGCAACGTTCTTCCCTCCCGTTAGCCCCACACATGATTGTCACAACTGGTTCTGTCTACGACACCCTGCTGTTGATGTGTTGCTAAGCCAGATGTAAAAAGTAAATAAAATTAGTTTATGCAAGCCTGTGTAACTATCTTGTGTGCTGTGTATGACAGTGTGTGCGTGTTGGGGAGGATTGCATGATATTAACATGCTAGAAACTCACTATTTGTGTGCTGCCTGTCTAGTGTTTGTTGTCTTCAGAATATGAGAAATCCTGCATTTTGTATGGGTTACATGACATGACCACAACATTTTTATTCTAGAGTTGAAAGTTTTGAAAAATCAGTTGCAAAATGACAAGATTCACAAGAAGCAAGCTGAAGAAAAACGAAGAAGCCTGCAGGATGCAGAGGAACGCCACTCCAGTACGTTGCACAAGATTGAAGAGTTCGACAAGAATCTGGACGAAGTGAGGAAGGCTTTGGATGAGGTTTACGAGACTGAACGTAACATCGGCAAACTTCAAAACAAACTTGGTGAGTCTGCACCTGGCTCAAAAAAATTACTCTTTTGTCTAGCTTTTGATATGTGCGTACAGTATTTACATGTGTTATGCTACAAGCTATTGTATACACTTCATTAATACACATGATTTTATGGTTAGTGGCTCTAAGATCAAAATAACCTTGAAATNTGTACCGAGGTTCTTGTGAAACGAGACTTACCACGTCCGCTCGCGCCGAAGTGATGTTGCCTACTAGGCTGCGCAACGCATCGGCTCGCGCCACCTAAGCATGGCCGACACCTGGCGGTGGAGAGATGAAACAAATGTGACTTAAAATGCTAATGGGATGTAGACATGATATACCTTATATAAACATAATTAAACACAATTTACATAATAAAACACAATTACCCTTGTACTTACATAATAAAACACCATTATATTAATATTAAATATAAGTATTGACTCGTAGCAGCCACTGCATTGCCAACTTGAAAATGTCACATGTCCCTGGCTGGCTATGTATGTGATGACTGTTTTGACACACGATAATTATGGTATACATCAATACTGAATAAATACTAAACACTAATGCACTATACTGACGAAACTATATTGGTAAATAATAATGANGTTGTGGGCACACTGCGGCAGTCAGTGGGCAAAAGGACTCGTGAACGTGCGGTTCACGTCACACTGAGGAATAACTCGAAACTACCTACAACATTTTATGTTTGCCAAACAATGGAAAAATTATCTGAAATTCATACATAGGCTAAATCGCCATTCTGTCAACATGGTGAATTTGACAGAAGCCAGTTTGAATTGGCACAGCTCTAGTCCAGTATTTGAGACACACAAAGTTATTGCTTTCAAGTCCTGCATACAAAGTCCTCTTATACATTTTATTTTTGAGTAGTTGTACTTTTTAGTTGTCTCACTTTTGATTTGGCCTACTTCTGTTCTCCTATTTTGTTGTAGTTATACTTTTATGTTCATTTTCTGTACGTGCCGGGGTTGCTCAGAAATAATTTTTGTACATGGCTCCTTTCTTTTTTATAATTTTGCACAAATTTGTGAATATTTCACCATCACAAATTTTTCCATTCCATAGTTATTTGTAGCCCTTTGTAAAAATGTAGAATACTTAAAAAAATGATTTGTTTTTAAAACTTTTTGTTGGAAAGGATTATTTATTTAAGTTGTGATTCAACATGCATGATGAGTGTATGTATTTTTCGATCTCTAAATTTAAGGTCATAATATTTACTTTATTACAATAGTAATTAGTTCATAGAGTCATATGATTTTAATTCTAGTAACCAGCATTCCAAAGCAAGTGCAACACAATGTTTTATTTTGTAGTCACTTCAGATTCCTTGCCTGCCATGGCAACGTTCTTCCCTCCCGTTAGCCCCACACATGATTGTCACAACGGGTTCTGTCTACGACACCCTGCTGTTGATGAGTTGCTAAGCCAGATGTAAAAAGTAAATAAAATTAGTCTATGCAAGCCTGTGTAACTATCTTGTGTGCTGTGTATGACAGTGTGTGCGTGTTGGGGAGGATTGCATGATATTAACATGCTAGAAACTCACTATTTGTGTGCTGCCTGTCTAGTGTTTGTTGTCTTCAGTATATGAGAAATCCTGCGTTTTGTATGGGTTACATGACATGACCACAACATTTTTATTCTAGAGTTGAAAGTTTTGAAAAATCAGTTGCAAAATGACAAGATTCACAAGAAGCAAGCGGAAGAAAAACGAAGAAGCCTGCAGGATGCGGAGGAACGCCACTCCAGCACGTTGCACAAGATTGAAGAGTTCGACAAGAATCTGGAGGAAGTGAGGAAGGCTTTGGATGAGGTTTACGAGACTGAACGTAACATCGGCAAACTTCAAAACGAACTTGGTGAGTCTGCACCTGGCTCAAAAAAATTACTCTTTTGTCTAGCTTTTGATATGTGCATACAATATTTACATGTGTTATGCTGCAAGCTATTGTATACACTTCATTAATACACATGATTTTATGGTTAGTGGCTCTAAGATCAAAATAACCTTGAAATNGCAAGCTATTGTATACACTTCATTAATACACATGATTTTATGGTTAGTGGCTCTAAGATCAAAATAACCTTGAAATGCAAGTTAATATACCACCTAACCTCAAAATTTGTTAAATAACAAAAGAAAGATTTAGCCAAAATACACAATTCTATCTATGAAATCATAAGTAGCAATGCATTAAAAAAATTGAGGAACCAAGTGATATTTGAAAGTATGTAAATTTTTTACTCGTTGCTTTCCTTAACGTACTAGAAGATAGGAAGACAGAAGAAATTAATTTTTCCTGTTGATACCCAAGTTAAATGAATAAGACTAAGAAGTATCTGATACTTAAATACACCTGTTTTTGGTAAAAATAATTCCATGATTTTGTCAATTTTGATGATTTGATTTCTGTATTAGCTATTTATTCGAAAATATACTTAATTTTGGTGATATTTAAAATGTAATACAGTTGACCCTTGATAATCTGACAGGTATGGGACGGAGAGAGGGTGTTGGATTACTGAAAGTGCCTGGATTACCAAAAGTGGTTTTTTAAAACTCTGTGAGTAACAGTAAGTTACAGGAATTACAGTCATTTTTGTATGTTGAACCATTTAGGTCAATAGGCTATGAAAACAATTAATTTTACAAAGTGAGAACAAAGAAGTTGAGAAATAATTTGCGTATGTGTATTATAAACATGAATTACATATTATACAATACAAAAGAAAACAAAACAAAATTTTTAAATGAAAGGCATACATACGATAATGTATTTACACTTTGAAGAAATCTGGGATAGTCTTCTGTTTCTTCTTACGTAAACTGTCGGTCAATGCTTGTTCTTGAATGTCTTTTGACACTAATATTTGCTCGTAGTCAGATCCTCTCTCCTCACACCATCGTAACAAAGTGTTTGCAGCTGATGAAGCTTCATCGCAATTGACAGTGAATCTTGTTTCCGAGGCCTCCTGGATCGTGTTGTCAACNTAATATTTGCTCGTAGTCAGATCCTCTCTCCTCACACCATCGTAACAAAGTGTTTGCAGCTGATGAAGCTTCATCGCAATTGACAGTGAATCTTGTTTCCGAGGCCTCCTGGATCGTGTTGTCAACAGGTTCTGTGATTTCCTTGGTCTGTGAGATCAGCGTCAAGGTTATCATCTAAAACCCATGCTTTTAAGTCTTCCACTGTATCTCGTAGAATTTCAATTTCATTACAAATTGCAAGTGCAGCCTCCAAAATTGGTTCAGAGTCGTTATTGTTGTCTTGAGATTTGTTGTCATCTTTCTTTGGAAGAAGTGGATTTTCTGGCCAAATATTTTTCCAAGATTTTATTAACGTAAGAGATTTTACTTGACGCCAAGCAAATGCTGCATTGACAATGGCATCCTTGATGTTGAATTGTCTCAAGAGGGATGTGATGTCTGCGTTAGGTTGACTTACGATATCCGTAAGTAGGTGTTTCTTGTAATGTGTCTCGAGAGTCTTGATAACATTTTGGTCCATCGGCTGAATGAGAGCAGTTGTATTTTTTGACAAGTACAAAGCCTCTATATAACCATCAGCTGTCTTAACTCCCAATTCTTCCTTGTCAGGATGTCCTGGTGCATTGTCCAATAAGATAATGGCCTTCACTGGCAACTTTTTCTCGTTCAAGTGTTGTTTTACTTGTGGGACAAAACTGTTAGTGTACCAATCATGAAAAACTTCTTTAGTGACCCACGCTCGACTTTGACTCATGTACGTAACTGGCAGAGATTCAACCTTAATGTTTTTAAATGCACGGGGAGATTTTGATTTCTCCACAACCAATATTTTTAACATGTGACTTCCTGAAGCATTAGCACATACCGTCAGAGTGATCCGTTATTTTTGAAGTTTTCTTCCAGAAACATGTTTTTCCTCTTGAGTGACAAACGTCTTACATGGAGGTTGCCGCCAATTTAAGCCCGTCTCATCGGCGTTATAAACTTGTTCAGGTGTTAGGCCTAGTTCAGTGATTTTTACCTTCAGTTTCTGGATGAATTCAGAAATCTCAGACTCGTCAGCAGACAATTTCTGTCCGCTCATCTGTAGGAATCGAATACCATGGCACTTTTTGAAATTTTCAAACCAACCATCACTTGCACGGAAGTCGGTTTTTTTTTGTAATTTCATTATAAAACAATTGAGCTTTTTGTTTTAAAATGTTTCCTGAAATGGGTGCATGTCTGCTTCTTTGTTGTTTGAACCAGGTGTAAAGACGTCCTCAACTTGAGGAAACTCACTCATTTTAAGGGTTTTTCTTTTAATGGGCTTTTCATCAACAGACTTCATATAGTTTTCAATTTTTTCTCTATTTTTCAAGATATCATAAACTGTAGCTCGCCCTATGTCATACGAAGTACATATCGACGTTGGAGTTTCACCACGGTCATATCTCTTAATAATTTCCCATTTATCAGATAGATTTAATGTTTTATGCTTACGTTTTGAACTTGTGCTCGCCATTACAACACTACACTATACAGTATAACTGAACAACTCACAACACTATAATATCACTATTTAAACAAAAATAGATACTGTAACAATGCACTAACACATCTGCGGCGAAACTGAATTCTGACGTCTAAACAAGCAACTGAGTAGGCATGCGGAGGGACAGGAGGGTGTTTCCTGTCGCGACAGGAACGGCAAACGGTATGGTAAACAAAGTGCTCAAAATGAAGCTCGGGTGACTCAACTAACAGGCGCGTCGGACTACCGAGCGTGTCGGATTGTTAAGTGTCTGACTATCGCGAGTCAACTGTAGTACCATATATATCAAACAATTAAGTACATATACAACAAAATTTTTTTTCTTCAGCAATATAAAAAAAGGGCTTAAATTTCTTTAACTGCTAAAATTGGCCAATTCAATGAAAGAAAGACTTTTCCCCTACACTTCCTTCTTAACATATCCAAACAGTTTACAACTACCACTCCTTTGTTTTTTTTTTCTTGTATAGCGTGCACCCCAAAAAGATTTTTCTTTATTTTGGGGAAAAAAAAGGGCACGCTATACGCAAGTAAATACGGTAGTAATTTTTGTAACAACAGAGTTTTGCCATTGCTGTGTAGAAACGAGAACCGAGTAGTTGTTAACCTAAATCCGGTGCCGAGTCAAACCTCAAGAACCGGTATAAATTGGAATCGAAGAACCAAACCAACCCATCCCTAATATTTTTTAACAAATAAACAGGTAACCAAATGCCATTCCTAAGGTTTTCATTTCACCTCAAATGAAAGTGAAACATTTAAACAAAGAAATATATTTAAATGTTACAGAAATAATATCTACATTGAAGTAATGTAGTGAGTGTAGTTACGTGTTATGTATCATGCTGATATTTAGTTCAATGTATGTAAAAAAAAAACCAAACATGCAATTTGGTTTTGAAGTTAATGTTTGAGCCACTGAAATCTATGTATTTTCAGACAAATTGTCTGAAAAGTAAATATCAAAAAGGTTTTCTAAGCCTTCACAGACATAACAGTGAAGGTAGCAAACAAAAAATTGTCATCGGTTGCACAAAAAAATCAAGTACGCATCTGTTTCTGTAAGTGACAATACTTAACAATGTGGTATGGGACAATGATTAAAACAAAGCAGCATTTAACCAATAAGAGAATGTCTCCTCTAAACTTTCTTAGCTGTTGTTTGATAAATAAATATACATTTCATACTTTGTGTGTTATGTAACCGTCATACAGTATAAATACATTTTATTTTATGTGGTCACAAAACAGCTGTTGTTAGTGTTACAAACTATATTTTGTGCTAATGTAGTATTGTATAGGTGTTCAAAATGAATGCACATTAAAACGATTTGTATTAAAATGAAACACAACTTCAAACCTTGGTAGTTATCTTCACGTTGTATCCCCTCTCCCCCTCCATGCCTTCCATAGGTGCTTGTTGTTAATTCTAAAACCCTACTGAAATATCGCAGGGTGTTGTTTTATTATTTTTTCAAATAATTAGACAAAATATATTGCAAATTTGTGTTGCTTTGAGCCAGGAAGAGGAGAAAAGTCAACTTTTGAAAAAAAAAAAAAAAAAAAAACANGGCAGGCCAATGTGTTGCTACCTGTTGAGTAGCGCGCTCAGCTCACAACACACCCTGCCGTGCCATTGCGCGCCATCTGTCAGCTGTCTCCCGAAGCATTACCAGCCAGAAGAAAATATCTTTATTGTGTAAAATATAAAATTTACGAACAGATACCAATGGTTTTATTTTTCCGCGAGCTCTGTATAATTTTTAAAGAAACATGTATTTCCGTGTACAGTGATTTTGATTACTCGTAATTTCTTTTGGGCCGTTAACCATTATGTCTACGTTGTAAAGAAACGTCTTTACTGTTACAAGCGTATATTTAATAATATAGCAGCCGCAAAGGTTTGGCGCCATGTTGTAACTTACTGCCGACGGTTTACTTGCCATGGCTTGCTCAGGGTAGAAACACGAGACTCATAGATTGAACATTATTAATTAAGAATGAAGAAGTTCCAAATTAGTTTGTTATGTACTTTGTTTATTTAACTATTTATTTAACACTCAGCACCACAGTTCACAGAAGAAGTCCAAATTGCAGAGTACGAACCTTACAGATAAATATAAAAGTACAAAAAACAGCGCCACAGTGGTTTCCGTTTATTAACGTCTCATGAATATTAGCCCGAATAAAGAATATCTGCTGCTACCTCCCACACCGGCTGAGAAATGAAATAATACAGTCTAGTGGCCGATGTGGGGGTTCACGTCACACCTGATGCGATCTACGCTATCATTGTACTACGACAACTCTCTCTGACGACTAAAGAAGACGACCGCTTCTAACGGCCCTCGCCGCAGACTGCCCCTCCTAAGAAGACACTCAACGACTAAGAAGACCCTGTAAGGGCGACAGCTAGACGCCTATATCCTACTGCCTATCCCCCCTCTCCTGTGATAACGGCCTGGCCACGTACGCTCTCCCTCGTTATCTAACTGCTCCGTACGAACTACTCCTGCGATAAGCGCCCGGCATCCGGCATCTGCCAGCAGCGTCATCTAAAACTGCACGTGTCCCGCGCTCAACACAACGTTATCATAACTGACTGCTCCGTACGAACTACTCCTGCGCCGTCAACATTAACAAACTTCGCCGTCCACAAAAACTTGTTGACATTGCCTAAAACTGCGCTGGGGGAACTATAACTGTTGACGCATTCAACATCCCGATAATCTAACCTCTCGTTTCTTATAAAATTTGGATGACGCAGTGAAACTGCGCTGAAGGAACTAAATAATGCTGAGGTTTCAAAAACTCCAAAGTTCGAAACAAAAACTGTAACCAGGACTCCTGATAAAAACTTAACATGCAGACGTCCGCCCCTTAACCTACAAACGCACACTTCTGCCGGATAAACAAACACGGGAAACGAGCCACCACGGCTTTAAACTGAAACACGATAAAAATATTACGAAGCTGTCCCAAAGCTTCACAAACACGAAAGAATTTTACACTTGAGTCCCGAAAAATTCAGAATATTGCGTCATTACAACGTCTATTACACACCATGTTGTTCTCCCGCAAACCAATTCCTTGTTGTTTTTGTGTTATTACTATACTGTATTAATAAAACGAAGAAGGTGGGACACGCATGGGAAGTTTTTAAATAATTCTTACGTTATTTCATGTCATATATCTCCAATTTGAACTGTTTAGTATCAGTAATAGCAGAATTACTGCTTTGCAGAAGTTGTTGGTGAGTTGTTGACGAATGAAAGTACGTTGTCAAGCAAGTTCCCCGAATTAATTTTATTTCCAGTTTTAACATATTAACTTTAACGTCCAAAGTGTGAAAAGAACTACAGTTACAGTCTCACAAATGTTAACCCAAATTCGCTGTATCTGATAAATTAAAAAAGAGTCAGCAAATATAAAATTTTTTGCAATGGTTTATATTTTTACTTTTATAACCTACAAGTTTTTTAGACAGATGTCAGGCTAAAAATACCTTAAAATTTGTTTAGCATCCTAGTATAATGGCAAGTGAATTAGCTGACAGCTTGTTGACAAAATATACAGCCTCCACTTGACGCACCAGCAAATGGCGAAAGGATACATAAATTAAAAGTAAACATTTGGCACTACTTTTGTCGAACTGTCAAAATCTTTTCAAGTTACATGAGACGTGAGCTGTGAGTACACAGCTTTTCCTAAATGCTTCAGTCACCGGGTGGGCCAGGAAAGGGATAACATATTTCCACAGTGCCCGAGTTACACGCTCTGGTGAGCCCGGGCAAGACGCCCCCAGGGTTCAAATGCTTCGGCCCATACGGCCGTAAAATACCTCATTAAGGAGACTCGTTTCCCTAGTCTCTAGAGGGATATTGAGACAGTGCACTATCACCACGATGCCAACTCGTGTTACAAGAATTATATAATTCAAAGTTACTGTCACTACAATTGCTTTTCAGTTGGTGTGAAAAGGAGATCTTAAGCTGAGCATCCGGAACTGCTCAGTTAACTGTAAACAGTCTTTATCCTTTATTCCGACAAATTACTCTGTGTAGCTTTAAATTAATTCATGTAGAGGGAATAAGAATATGTAAAACTGTGTTTTGGCTCAGCATTACTTCTACTATATTATATTTTATTATATTATATTATATTACTTATACATTAATTACAGAGGTTTTGTTGTACTGAATGATATCACTTTCCCACTACATGATAGTGGCCATCAACAACATTTAATTTGTGCATGTCATTTGTTGTGAAGTACACAGTTATATTTAATTTGCAGATAGCAAGAAACGTCAACTGGATGTCGTGAAGCATCAACAGAATGAACTTCGACAAATGATCAAGGAAGAATTCCCAGGATCCACTGCTGAGCTGTATCAGGCCATGGAGGAGTTCAAGGAACAACTTTTTGACAAGGAAACCAAGTTGACAAAAGTTAGTCTGTTTAATTTCTATTCAGTGGTTAGTTTGCCTAAAATGTTTCTGAATGTGCTTCTAAGGAAAAGAACTTAGATCATTTTTTAAATACATTTTTGCTTGATGCAATTAGTAATGATGGGTCGAGACTCAAAGATCAAGCTGTGTCTAACTAACAAAGATAGACTAGCTAGTCATTCTAGCTAGTCAGAGTTTTTTGCAGTAGACATCGAGCTACTGAACATGCAAGTCGAGTCACGGTGCTTTTAGGTTATAAACAAACAACTGTTCGCACCTATCAATCACTTTTCGTGTCGCGCAAATCAATAATTTTATGTTGCTAAACCGCTAGAGTTGCGCTGGAATGAAAACCAAAACTTGACTACATGTGTTCACACACTGTTGTTGTTCGTGACCTTCAAATCTGGTAAAACTGTATGATGCATGACACGTTGCTTCCTCGTGCCGTTTGTGTGGTGCTGCCACACAGGGCGACAGATAGCATGACCGGAAATTGTCAAGGTCGACAAGCACAGTCGCAGCACGACACAAATACGTACTACCATAGACATATTTAAACATGAAAAGCCTAATTATCTTATGTCATGTCACACCTTCAGAAGAACAATACGTGTATACGGAACACTTGCTATTATTTTTCTCATGTCCACTCGCTTAGCGGCATACTGGCGGACCTGCCTGAAAGCTACGCTCTCACTCCACTCCTGTAACTTTCACCTTACTTTTTCTATCAGCATTATGTTGCTGATATTACCGATCCTACCATAGTCATTCATTCGTTGGCAGGAGGGAAAAAACAGCACTGTGGATCACTTAACCAGGCAAAGGATCATACCGTATTGGCCCGAATATAAGACAGCCTCAAATATAAGACAACCCCCTTAAAAGAGCTTTTCTCCAGCGACAAACTTTTGTTTCGGTGACATCGTAACGTCTTGCTGCGGCACTGTTGTTGTTTGCAATGGCATATTTTGCTACTGCAATCTTGAGAGACCCATCGTAACTATGCCTCTGACTTTTATTTATTTGGTGTGCCATAGTACCCGTTTTTCAACCCTGTCATGTTCCATTTTACTTGAATTAAATACTTACATCACTTTCGTAACTGGGATATTTACAAAATAAACCCATTACACTACCAGTGATGGAACTACCATTTGGTGTCTACTAGGCACATCACCACGAAAACAGTGTCAAGATGGCGGCCACAGTGCGCGACAGTAACGCTGAAATGGAATCCACACTTGCCGGATTTTCCAAACAAGTTTTTACTGTTTTACTCTGACATGAAACTAGAATAAGAAGAACATTGTTTGTTCACGTTCGGACATGTTTGGTTATTGAAACTGTATTATCGGCAAAATCTTGTTTAAAATGAAGTTTTGTATGCATAACACGTAAGTTATACCCTACAATACAGAAAACGTCAATTATAATAATTTTCGCGCGCAAATTAAGTTTTAAAAAATCGCCCAAAATGGTTGGTTGCAAATATAAGTCGCCCCATTATTTACTGATAGTACTTTTGGAAAAAGTACCTTCCTATATTCAGGCCAATATGGTACTTACTGGTAGAAACTAGTCGTGAACTTNCCAGCAGCGTCATCTAAAACTGCACGTGGCCCGCGCTCAACACGACGTTATCGACTGCCGCGCCGTCAACATAAACAAACTTCGCCGTCCACAAAAACTTGTTGACATTGCCTAAAACTGCGCTGGGGGAACTATAACTGTTGACGCATTCAACATCCCGATAATCTAACCTCTCGTTTCTTATAAAATTTGGATGACGCAGTGAAACTGCGCTGAAGGAACTAAATAATGCTGAGGTTTCAAAAACTCCAAAGTTCGAAACAAAAACTGTAACCAGGACTCCTGATAAAAACTTAACATGCAGACGTCCGCCCCTTAACCTACAAACGCACACTTCTGCCGGATAAACAAACACGGGAAACGAGCCACCACGGCTTTAAACTGAAACACGATAAAAATATTACGAAGCTGTCCCAAAGCTTCACAAACACGAAAGAATTTTACACTTGAGTCCCGAAAAATTCAGAATATTGCGTCATTACAACGTCTATTACACACCATGTTGTTCTCCCGCAAACCAATTCCTTGTTGTTTTTGTGTTATTACTATACTGTATTAATAAAACGAAGAAGGTGGGACACGCATGGGAAGTTTTTAAATAATTCTTACGTTATTTCATGTCATATATCTCCAATTTGAACTGTTTAGTATCAGTAATAGCAGAATTACTGCTTTGCAGAAGTTGTTGGTGAGTTGTTGACGAATGAAAGTACGTTGTCAAGCAAGTTCCCCGAATTAATTTTATTTCCAGTTTTAACATATTAACTTTAACGTCCAAAGTGTGAAAAGAACTACAGTTACAGTCTCACAAATGTTAACCCAAATTCGCTGTATCTGATAAATTAAAAAAGAGTCAGCAAATATAAAATTTTTTGCAATGGTTTATATTTTTACTTTTATAACCTACAAGTTTTTTAGACAGATGTCAGGCTAAAAATACCTTAAAATTTGTTTAGCATCCTAGTATAATGGCAAGTGAATTAGCTGACAGCTTGTTGACAAAATATACAGCCTCCACTTGACGCACCAGCAAATGGCGAAAGGATACATAAATTAAAAGTAAACATTTGGCACTACTTTTGTCGAACTGTCAAAATCTTTTCAAGTTACATGAGACGTGAGCTGTGAGTACACAGCTTTTCCTAAATGCTTCAGTCACCGGGTGGGCCAGGAAAGGGATAACATATTTCCACAGTGCCCGAGTTACACGCTCTGGTGAGCCCGGGCAAGACGCCCCCAGGGTTCAAATGCTTCGGCCCATACGGCCGTAAAATACCTCATTAAGGAAACTCGTTTCCCTAGTCTCTAGAGGGATATTGAGACAGTGCACTATCACCACGATGCCAACTCGTGTTACAAGAATTATATAATTCAAAGTTACTGTCACTACAATTGCTTTTCAGTTGGTGTGAAAAGGAGATCTTAAGCTGAGCATCCGGAACTGCTCAGTTAACTGTAAACAGTCTTTATCCTTTATTCCGACAAATTACTCTGTGTAGCTTTAAATTAATTCATGTAGAGGGAATAAGAATATGTAAAACTGTGTTTTGGCTCAGCATTACTTCTACTATATTATATTTTATTATATTATATTATATTACTTATACATTAATTACAGAGGTTTTGTTGTACTGAATGATATCACTTTCCCACTACATGATAGTGGCCATCAACAACATTTAATTTGTGCATGTCATTTGTTGTGAAGTACACAGTTATATTTAATTTGCAGATAGCAAGAAACGTCAACTGGATGTCGTGAAGCATCAACAGAATGAACTTCGACAAATGATCAAGGAAGAATTCCCAGGATCCACTGCTGAGCTGTATCAGGCCATGGAGGAGTTCAAGGAACAACTTTTTGACAAGGAAACCAAGTTGACAAAAGTTAGTCTGTTTAATTTCTATTCAGTGGTTAGTTTGCCTAAAATGTTTCTGAATGTGCTTCTAAGGAAAAGAACTTAGATCATTTTTTAAATACATTTTTGCTTGATGCAATTAGTAATGATGGGTCGAGACTCAAAGATCAAGCTGTGTCTAACTAACAAAGATAGACTAGCTAGTCATTCTAGCTAGTCAGAGTTTTTTGCAGTAGACATCGAGCTACTGAACATGCAAGTCGAGTCACGGTGCTTTTAGGTTATAAACAAACAACTGTTCGCATCTATCAATCACTTTTCGTGTCGCGCAAATCAATAATTTTATGTTGCTAAACCGCTAGAGTTGCGCTGGAATGAAAACCAAAACTTGACTACATGTGTTCACACACTGTTGTTGTTCGTGACCTTCAAATCTGGTAAAACTGTATGATGCATGACACGTTGCTTCCTCGTGCCGTTTGTGTGGTGCTGCCACACAGGGCGACAGATAGCATGACCGGAAATTGTCAAGGTCGACAAGCACAGTCGCAGCACGACACAAATACGTACTACCATAGACATATTTAAACATGAAAAGCCTAATTATCTTATGTCATGTCACACCTTCAGAAGAACAATACGTGTATACGGAACACTTGCTATTATTTTTCTCATGTCCACTCGCTTAGCGGCATACTGGCGGACCTGCCTGAAAGCTACGCTCCCACTCCACTTCTGTAACTTTCACCTTACTTTTTCTATCAGCATTATGTTGCTGATATTACCGATCCTAGTCATTCATTCGTTGGCAGGAGGGAAAAAAACAGCACTGCGGATCACTTAACCAGGCAAAGGATCATACCGTATTGGCCCGAATATAAGACAGCCTCAAATATAAGACAACCCCCTTAAAAGAGCTTTTCTCCAGCGACAAACTTTGGTTTCGGTGACGTCGTAACGTCTTGCTGCGGCACTGTTGTTGTTTGCAATGGCATATTTTGCTACTGCAATCTTGAGAGACACATCGTAACTATGCCTCTGACTTTTATTTATTTGGTGTGCCATAGTACCTGTTTTTCAACCCTGTCATGTTCCATTTTACTTGAATTAAATACTTACATCACTTTCGTAACTGGGATATTTACAAAATAAACCCATTACACTACCAGTGATGGAACTACCATTAGGTGTCTACTAGGCACATCACCACGAAAACAGCGTCAAGATGGCGGCCACAGTGCGCGACAGTAATGCTGAAATGGAATCCATACTTGCCGGATTTTCCAAACAAGTTTTTACTGTTTTACTCCGACATGAAACTAGAATAAGAAGAACATTGTTTGTTCACGTTCGGACATGTTTGGTTATTGAAACTGTATTATCGGCAAAATCTTGTTTAAAATGAAGTTTTGTATGCATAACACGTAAGTTATACCCTACAATACAGAAAACGTCAATTATAATAATTTTCGTGCGCAAATTAAGTTTTAAAAAATTGCCCANGTGCGCAAATTAAGTTTTAAAAAATTGCCCAAAATGGTTGGCTGCAAATATAAGTCGCCCCATTATTTACTGGTAGTACTTTTGGAAAAAGTACCTTCCTATATTCAGGCCAATATGGTACTTACTGGTAGAAACTAGTTGTGAACTTNGTAGTACTTTTGGAAAAAGTACCTTCCTATATTCAGGCCAATATGGTACTTACTGGTAGAAACTAGTTGTGAACTTTTTCTTAGTAAATCATGATCATAAAAGGGGGAGGAAGTTATAAGGGATGGGCGTTTTACCTTGTTACATAGGTACACTTTACATTTATGGTGCAAACTTGTTTTTAACATGAAAGTTTTGTACTGAACTTGACTTGACTCGAGTTTCATACAATTTGACTTGACTCAAAGCTGTAAAAATCAAACTTGTCCATCACTATTTTGACACGTATTGGCTACATCGTGACGTAACGCACAGGAGCAAGGTTCCAGTGTGTGTCAGGCCAGGATCACCTGATGATGAGTGAAGCTCTTAGTGAGGCGGTGTTTTGAGTAACTTGTGCACGTTCCTTAGGAAGGGTCGGTCTGGTGTGTTGTTTACAAAGGACGAAGTCCAGTTGGGCGAAGTGAGGCCTCGTTGATTCTGTAGTGGCTTGCGCTTGCTCTTGGGGGTCGTTAAAGTCAGGTTCGGTTTGAGATGGTTACCCAGCAACTTGCCGGATGAGAGGATAACCGTGGCCTTGTGTTCGCCCCACTATGTACCCCTTTTGTGGGTGAACGGCATTGGCAGGTAGGTTCTAATGTTCGCTTCCTACAAGGATGGGGCAGGAAACAATCCGCAAGCTAATAAGTGCCCAGAGATGGCTAAGTCACGTTTTGTCAGGCCTGTCACTCCATCGGGCAGATTTATACACAGTGGATGGAGTGGGTTAACTGACTACGATGTCCTATCTGCTTCGTCGTGTAGTGTTCCTAGTAGGGGGCTCTACCGTACTACACACCAGGTACCTTGCCGTACCCTGTCTGCAGTATGGGTGGCCTATGTGTGTATACAGTGAAACCTCGTTGTTGAGTTCCCGTTTATATCGATTTCCTGCATCAGTCAATTTTTTTAGATGGTCCCAACGAATATCCTATATAAACAATTTTAATAAAACCCGCATGCTACGACCCTTAAATCATTCATTTACCAGCATCCATCGATCAGATATTCTGTCTGAAAACCAAAATATATTCGGAACAATGGTTTATCTTTGAAATAACTATCTTAAAACTGGCACTACCAAAATTCAGTAGCGCCAAGAGCGGGTAAACAGACACGCCGTAACCTTAAATTCTAGTGTACACAACTAGTTGTCGTGAAATGTTGCAATTTATCACAACTACGTAATTTATTTTTAATAATTCACAATTTGTTTTAAATTACTCACATTGAAAAACAGGTAAAACATAATCATTTCAGGCACTTCTTTGTTTCAAGTCAGCACACAAAAATTCGCTCCCATAAAATACGTATGTATAATGGATGTGGTACGGACCAGAACCAAACATTAATAATGGACAGAACGGATTTGGACTTCACTTTGGTTCCACAAAGGAAATGTAATAATTTTTAGGTGAGTACGGTAAATAATCATGTAAATTACAAGCATTAAAGGGACACAGTATGTTTTCGCAGACTAATTCTGTTAGGATAAAATTACGCTAGTTACTTTTTTTTAAGAGTAATGCAGTGATATCAACTGTCACACAAGATGGCGAGTGTTGTCAACTTAGCAGTCTTTCTGTTTAATTTGGCGAAGTTTAAAAACATTTAGCGGACAAATATGCATTTTAGTGGGCAACAGAATTTTTAGCAGAGTAAAATATAATTTAAAAAAATCACATTTTTACATGTCAAACTCAAAAAACTGTGTTAAATTTGCCTCCAAAATAGAGTAAAAAATATAAAACGCAGCATTGTTATGATGAAACTACTTACTAAATACTGTAAACAGTGTTTGTTAAGCAAGTTTCTCAAGCTTAAGAAAGTTATGTTTTGATTTCTTTTTTGTATAGATTTGGTATTCAAGGTATGGCAAGTAATCCAGGTAGTGGACTTTTAGAGATGTGTTTTTATCGTCGTTCTCATAACAATCATGGTGTTGCTGTTAATGGTATTAATCAAATTAATGTTCGAGATATTATATGTTTAGTTTTTCCGCATGCTGAGTTTTTTCTGTAGGTCCCATGAAAAACCAATAACAGAGGTTTCACTGTATTTGACGCGTTTGCTGTCCTCGGCTATGGGACAATCCGTGGTCCTATTCTGTAATTAAAAAAATACAGTGGACCCGCGTTTTAACGATAGTCGATAATGGCAAAATAAATTATCGCTATAGCGAGTTATCGTTATAACACACTTTACCATGCCCAAAATTTTTTTATTATTGTATTTGCCCTTGTAGATCCTGTGTTTAACGAATGCCTTAAACTACATGTATGCAGCGAAAAGTTAATACAAAAAAAATTGAGACATCTGACAGCAGCATTATGTAACGACCGGCAGGCGCGACCTTGCTTCCTCCTCCATTCTTCTTCCTCTCCTCCAAGTTTGTGGAAGAGGTGTGAGAAAATTAGTTGCCTACCAATCAGCGCGCTACTTCACTCATTGTGTCTCTCTCTCTCTTTCTCTCTCTGTCTCACACACACAAAGCCTGGAGATCACAGAACATCCCTCCCTACTTCTCTCTCCCCCCTTTCATTCTACTCCTGTCTCTCGCCCCTCTACCCGCTTTCCCATTCTTCTTTCTCTCGCCCCTCTACCTGCTTCCCATTCTCCTGACTCACGCCCCTCTGACCGCTTCCTTTCTCCTCCCATCCCTCGCCATTCCTCTCTTAGCGCGCCACACCACACTTCTCTCTCTCTCTCTTTCTCTCTCTGTGTCTCTCTCTCATGTTCACAAAGCAAACAGCAGATCAGTAATACTTTCTCCAGTCCCATGTGTGGACATGGTAAATTTTCGTAACTGGAAACATCATGAACAGATGTCACTTTCCTGTTCTCTTCCAACCTGTGGACAACACACTTGCCTGTTTAAACATAAACAAGTTTAGTTTTATGGCAGGTTAGAAAAATATTTGGACAATCAGGAATAATATTTTGAAGGAAATCAAAAATGTCAACATAAAACAGACATTTACATCAAATGAAAAACTTATGACTTTAACTTGTTTTACAATAGAAAAGTGTGAATTACCAGCATATATTTACAATTGGTTTACTTACTTTGGCACAAAATTTACATTAGCTTTATTTTTACCACTACTTTTATCGTGCAGAATTCACTTTCTTGTACACTTGTAATAACATCTCGTAGATTGTACTTCACAATTGCATACATGCACTATTGATATTTCTGCTCAACTCAACAGTATAATTCACACAACAGTATGTAGGCTACTATAACTGGTTGCCATTCCGTATTTGTTTTATTTTTGTTATGACCACACAATATACTAGTTATGGTTCTGTTTATTTCATTGGTGGTGGGGGGAACTCTAGTTTAACGTCTCTTGTGAGACGTGATTGTTTTGCGGTTCTTCTTATGACAGAGTGTTTTGATGATGCAGTGGAAAATTTTTTTTGTACGGAAATAAAATTCAAGTTTAACTTTATCGAAACAACTAATCACGATAAATGTGTCGCTGTTCGTACCAATGCGGGAAATACTCAACACACGAATATTGTTGCATTTTTTATATAATGTACTACACTATNGCGGGAAATACTCAACACACGAATATTGTTGCATTTTTTATATAATGTACTACACTATAAGGGTGTTTATTTAGGCCACGTACATTTGAAAACCTCGCATATGATTTTGAACTTTGTTGCAATGTCAAGTGCTTTTATTTTATTAGCACAATCCATAATTTAAACAGAACTGAGGTTTACGAAAACCATGACACATAAAGCTACGCTCATGATTTAAATCCGCTCAACATAAGATGCAAAAATGCACGAACCATAATAAACAATGTAACATTGTCTAGCAACTGTTAGACGTAATCATGCTTTTCCCCTTATACGCCTGGCACGTGGAGAAGCGGCAAATGGCAGCGTCTTTCTTTATACCACCACAACATAGGAGTGGTAGGCGGATAGCATCTCGCCTTCTCTCCTACATTCCACAGTACGTACTACTCCCCTCCGCCCCCTCCTAGTCTATATCCAACGTACCCCCCACCTTTCTTGACCACGACTAGCTCCACTTCCGATCGTACCTCTCCCCTTCGTACCCCTCTACCTTATCCCTTACTACAACACCCGCACGCACCTCATTCTCATGCAAGTGTGACATCACACGACACAGACTAACAAAGGGTGGCTCTGGCATGGCAAATGGGTGAATGCCACTTGCAATGCAACACATTTAAACATTAAAAAAATATGAGTTTACAAATGTTTGTATCGCTATAGTGAAAGGCTTCATTAACAGACTTGCATTATAATCTAAGTATCTTTCAAATAATAAGGCAAATGACGGTGCATTTATAAACTATCGCAATTGCGCACGTGACGCTATAGGCCATACTTGCATTAACACGGTTCCACTGTATTATCAACACCGCGATCTCCTGTCACTCCCTTCAGGGGCAATGCTTATCAGGAACGTTGGAGAGGGGTAGCAAAGTTCACCGTAAGAAACTATTCACAGCTGTTTGTTCATGACGTATTTATTCCCATGAGAATAAACACAGTGGCCTGAACTATCTCCTAAGTTTGCCAATCGTTCAGCAACTGACTGACTCTATGGAAGTTACGTAATAAAGACAGCTGAACCTGCCTGTCGGAATGCAAGATCAATTGTCTAGAATGTTTACAGTTTGTGGAAGTCTTTGCTTTGAGTAGCCTGTATGTCCTGAAGGGACTTGGGGTACCACTTAGCTGTGTTGAGGTTAAGTGTGGTGCTGCTCGCTGATGTCGATCGTCGACAGTGCTCATTACGTCTTCAGTGGTTAGCAGATGCAGCTAGTTAGGATCTGCGGCTAGTCGTTGGTCGCTGCAAGGCGGCTGATCACTTCTTAAGTGAAAGCTCCTCAGGAGGAGTAGTAGGCAGGGAACTTCAGCACTAGGAGGTGCTGATTCGAACTTCTCGAGATTTATTCTGTCAATGGCAACTCCTCATGAAGAAGTTTGCCTGGGAGGTACCGTTGGGAGTACCGTGGCTCCTGGTTGGCTGGTCTTCCTTCGGCGGGGTGACTCCTCAGGGAGGTGGAGTTGGCCAGAAGTACTGTTGGCGGTGGTCAATTGGACAGCGGCTGGTCGTCCTTCTGCAGTGCCCCCTCAGGGAGGAGGGGCGAGCTGCAGAGGAACAACTGTTGTTTTGTCAGAGTTTTTCTCTCTCTCTCTCTCTCTCTCTCCCTCTCTCCCCCCTCTTCTTTTCTCATGTGCCTTTGTGAGGGGAAGCTGTTTTCTAGCAAAAGAAAAACACCCTTCCTCTCTCTCGGCTGCTGCGTGTTACACATCTGGCCGCAGAGTAAATGAAGTGCGCCTGGCGATTGTATTCAGTGTCATATTATTTTCANCGCTGCGTGTTACACATCTGGCCGCAGAGTAAATGAAGTGCGCCTGGCGATTGTATTCAGTGTCATATTATTTTCATTTTCAGAGGGTTTCAAAGTTTTAGGTCTGCTTGTATTTGGTGTCAGATTACAATGAATTATGTATGGTAATTTGAAATGTTATATTCTTTACTTATACAAGTTGATGTGAAATGTTTTTTTTTTTTATGTATTACTTACAGTAATACTTTTTCTTAAATTCCCATTTTATTATGTTTATCAGCTAAACCCCCCATCTATTGAAATCCCACATGTATGGGAATTTTTTGGCAGTCCCCTGAAAAACCGTAGATAGGGAGTCCACTGCAGTTGCATCTTTAAGTGCAGTGAATCATTTTCACAAGATGATATTCTGCTTATATTGAACTTAAAAAACATGCTACAAAATTACACACAACTGTAAAACAATGTAATCAAATGCATAAAATAATTCTTAAAAATGATTGTAATATTTAGAAAACGTAAAAATGTTCTGTGCAAAGATGCCCAACAATATTCACACAATGTAAATAAGTACCAAATCTGAAGAATTAGCAATAGTTGGCCATACTGCGACACACATGTTGTGGGTTGGTACTACTAGTTTTATTTCTACTGTTTGTTTATGCCGTTTTGGAACGTTAACATAATTTTGATTGTAAATAGTCTCCCTGTTCGCGTGCTTGTACAATATGCATCATGTTTGGTTTCTTTTCTAAAAGTAAGAATTATTTATTTCGTATATATGGCATGTTGATCCTGTTCACACTTTAATAAATGCACAGTACAGTTCATCTGAAAGAGTGCAATGAGTGTTGGTTATGTGATTGAATTTCAAATGTAAAAAACTAACAAGGTTGAAAGTTGAAAGCAACAGCTATTTAAAGTAAGTATGCTCATTTTTCTCAGGAAATTTATTTACATTTAATTAAAAAATTATGCACGTTGCTGTTGAACTGGTATTTGTTTAATCGGTACAAGTAATCATTTGAGTAATCGCCAGTTATGATTAAACAGTAATGAGTAATAATCATTGATTTTGATTAATCAAATTCGCAATTGTTGCACTCCAAGTTAGATCACTGGTGCTTTTATTGCATCTATAGTCAGCAATAGGAAGTGACTAATAATTTATTGCCACTGATCTTATATAACAAACTCTTTAAAGTACTTATTTTACAACACAATTTTTAAATTGGGTTTCAAAATATTGTGTAGTCAAAATTAAAAACAATATTTTGGTTTGTTAGTTGCTTGGAGTAAAAGCATATTTTTTTTAACTTAACCTACAAACTTTATCAAATATTAGATCATTCTTGCAAAATCATATTGTACACCAACCTTGCATTTCTAATTTTTCATCATTCTTGCAAAATCTCATTTAGGAATACTACTGTTAATTTAAAAAATAGTACTCTCATTGTGTGGCTACCTCCTATTGATGATTGCAAGTGGGAATTGTGCTGGACAATGCTGCTGGCGGGTTTTCTTAGTTATCTCCCGGTTCCCCCACCCTTGCATTCTGGTGCTGCTCCATTTTCACCATATTCCATCTTCATCGGCTCTCAAGACCTCAATGTTAAGAGCCGGCAGAATCTCTCAACTCAACTGATATTCATGTTTTAGTTTCGACAGTCAGGAAAAATGTTTTTGTTTTCCATAATAATGTACTTATAACCTGGACTGTTGCTTTATCCCGAATACATAGGCCTACTTAAATCTTCTTTCAATATTGAAGTACATAGAAGTAAAAATATAAACTGAACCCAACTGCTATTTTAAGATATGATAAGATTACACTAAAACAAACAATTTGTTGTGGGATTCCATGGAGGTCATCGTAATTCCANGCGGTTAGACTGCCCGCCTCTCACCAAGGCGAACTAGGTTCTATCCCCGGCCGGGTCACTCCCAGATTTTTGCAAGTGGGAATTGTGAAAGATGATGCCCCTGGTCTACAGGTTTTCTCAGGGATCTCCCGTTTCCCCCACCTTTGCATTCCAGTATTTCTCCATTCTTACCTCATTTCACTCTCATCGACACTCAAGGCCTCGTTGTTACAAGCCCTCTGAAACATCTCTTAACTCAACCTAGTGGGGTCTGGACCCCCACGGCTTGTAAGCCATTGATAGAGGCAGCTATGATTGCAGCTCCTGTATAAATATAACATATAAAAAACAAGTATGCTACTACATATTATCAAACGTTTGTTGCTTTTGTACAAATGGTGTACCTTTTACAATTTTTGCAGAAGCGTTAAAAAATACTCTACTGGTATAGTGAAATCCAAATGAGAAAGTAGTGTGCAGAAGTCCAAAACATGTTGGGTGAGTGGGGAGAGTCCATTGCCGCTGCACGAAGAGGTGGGGTTGTTAATTTCATTAGTGACAGCGGCCGAGAGCAGTTGCGCGACAGTTGCTCCGCACATGCATTTTACTTGTAGAAGAAATGTAAGTTGCGCAGCTTGATATTTAACAGCATGGTGGTAGAGAGCGATGTTATCAGTCTGGTGTGTATAGTGCCAGTTGTGTCACGTGGTTCTTCTCCTCCCAGCAGCAGGCACTTGAGAGAGTCCTCTCTAACACTTCCCTACCTCTAGGTTGTGCAAAGACTATTTTCTCACTTGAACATTATTTTATGAGCTAAAATCAGGATGTATTTATGAAGTATTGTTTCAGATTCTGTGCTGTGGTTGTGGAAAAGACTAGTTTTGTAGCTTAACTGACTTTACTAAAGGCCCTGCGTGCCAAGCCTAGCCAGCAGCCACAGTTTAAACAGGGAGTCAAGTGTAAGAAATTCCTTCTCAATACATCAGTTTTAAAAAGTTTCAAACAAAAAGCATTCTATGTGACATTTCTTAAAGAATATTGGCACATTACAAAATATTGACCATTTGTAGACATATTTATTATTTTTACTAAAATGTAACATTAAAATTTAAACTTTACAAAATAAAAAAATGAATTAATGTAATTTTTTGAAAGTTTATCTGCGGATGTAGTGTCCGAGAAAGTTGTGTTGATATTTTTGGTTTACAGCAGTTTTCTTGAAAATAGATTCAATGTGAATGAATTTCTTTAACTTTGATTCGCCACTTAAACTCCGTGGCTGCAGGTTTGGTAGCCAGAAACCCTGATGTGTTCAATGAAATGGTGGTAAAGGCTGCTCATGGTAAAGTAATCACTTTTGAAACCAACCTGTCAAAAAATCACTGCTCATAACTACTGACATGCCACAGTACACGGTGACGTGCAGGTAGTTAAGTTGGCGGTGAGTTAATGAACACTTGACTTTTATTGCGAGTTTAATGTTAATATTTGTAGTTACTGACATTGATTGTTTCTTGTTTTATACATAAAAGAGCACGCATTTGCATGTTATTGGTGGATTGAAAACTTCACGGTTTCACTTGGATGACTCATGAATCAAGACAGACTGTCCATGCTGGAAAGATAGAAAATAAGAATAAAAGTCGATTATAGGCAGAGCTTTCACAAGTGCTGTGTCAACTGCGAACAGCCTACGATGAACAGAATGAATAGGGAGATGTGGCGTAATGCAGTGCCTGTGGTTCAGCAAGGTGTGTTGTGTTTCAGTTGGAAGAGAGACTGCAGAGCATGAAGGCGGAGGATAAGGAGTTGCAGGCTGCAGTCGGCCAGAAGCAGCTCCAGATAGCGAGGATGGAGGCAGAGGAGAGGCAGCAGCAGGAGAGAGTGGACAGCCGCAACGACAGCCTTGCTGAGCTCGCCCACCAGCTTGGAGTACCCAGTGAGTTGTCTTTTTCTACAAGGAACGGTGTTGCTACACGACTAGGAAACCCTTAACATCTTCAGGGTAAACTTGCGAAAGTCGGGGGAAACAGGTGACAGGGCCTGGATATTGAAGCCTGTAATACAACGTAGTGCTATATATTTTCTGTATGGCAAACACTCTCAGTAGCCGCCCAAGGAATTTGTCTTGAAACTGATGGGTATTGGAAAATAATTTGTGTTACCGTATTTACTCGTGTAAATGCCCCTCATTTCTAAATGAATTTTGTTGCCAAAAACAGAGGTAAGCCGTTTACAC